>CAKLIZ010000754.1:0-29992 GCA_922035795.1 Oreochromis mossambicus | reverse complement strand
GCCTTTAGACAATAATTCTGATGGCAAAAGATCCAAACGGGACAGGTTAAAAAAATAAATAAATAAATAAAAATAAAAAAAAAATAAATAAAAAAATAAAAAACTAACCAAAAATCAATTTGTGCAAACTTGGATTTTGCAAATATGATCATGTCAAAATTAACTTGATATCTGATTTCATAGGAATAGATCTTAGCAGATGTGTAAATACATGAACATGTGTACAAAAAAGGGTTACTGTAGACATGATCATTTCTTCAGGAGGCCTTGACGAGATGTTTTAATCTCAATGTTTCCACCTTTTGTTTCCTTATATATTTGTAAGACTGAGATGAGTTCCACTATTGTGTCGAACGGGTCGATAGCCTCCGTGCTCTCCAGGGGAGAGCAATTAAGAAGCAGCTGTAGGTGAAGAAACTAGATCATTAGAGCACATTACAGCTCTTCTCTGTGTGTGTATGCATGCATGTGTGTGTGTCTGAGTCAATAAACACAGATACAGGAAAACAAAACACAAAATCTTTAGACTTGGCCATTCCTTGGGTCTTATACTTTTCACTCTGCACTCTACAGATACAATAAATCTGATCCAAAGTTCATCCAAAAATGAAATTAAACTTTAGCATTTAAAGTGTTTAACTTTAAATTTCCATACTAGATGGCTGAATGTGCCTTGTAGTAAAAAGCACTGAGTTCCCAGTTAGAGGTGAACCTGCTACATAGGTACCAGTCAATATACAGGTTATACAGTGTCCTTTATAGAGGTCTTTTTAGGTTGACACTAGCCCACTAAACATTGGATGTCGGATAGATGTGCTGATCGTGTCTATATCTGGTCCATCAGTCCTTGACCAATTCTGGACATCTATATGACGTCCAAACCAGGTCCACAATTTGGACGTCCAACATGACCAAACCTGGACGTCAACATGACGTCCAACATTTGAACTTTGGACTGGATTTTTTTTGGTTATGTGGTTACCTATTGATTTATTCAGTACAAGTGGAGTTTTTTTGTTTTTGTTTTGATTGTTATTTTTAATTTTCCATTTTTACTTTAACTGGTTTATTTATTTAAATTAATCAACTTATTTGTTTGTAACCAGGTTAAAACTTTCATTTATTCAAATTTTTTGGAACTTTTAAAAACACTGAAATCCTGCTACTTTACATGTTACAATGTAAAATAATAATGGTTAAAGTATTTAGAAAAATTTTGGAATTAATTTTTAAAGGAGTACAATGTTTTTAACAAGTTTAAAAGAGCATTTGCATTATATATGATTCCTTTTTATTTTAGTGAAGTTGGTATCCTGTCTTATTGTGAAGAGCTTTGTAAGAGGAAGTGAGTGTGTTTGTGATTGGCAGCAAGACTAAGATAAGTTGTGATGGAAAATACGAGAAGTTTGTGCAAGTGTGTATGTAGGAACTGGACTATCTGCTCATCAGTTCTTGTCTTTACCTGTAAGAAGCTGGGGACATTTCTGCTCAAAATCCACCAGCTGCTTGCTTTTGTTTTAGTTCAAGACCCCAGGGCCATTTTGGAGATGTCCGCTGATCACTATGCATTCCTTCACAATGTTTCTGTACAGAAAACATTCCCTCCATTCTCTGGAAACATGTGACTACAGAGCCTATACATGTAGAAGCATTATAAAAACAACATCTAAAATGAGTCTAAGTTTGACATCGAAAAGACGTCCGCAACAACCACTAAATAGCCCGTACACGGAGGTCAAAAAAGTACAAAAAAGTAACCTGATGTTACAAAACAACCCCTTCAGTGGGCCAAAATTGTATGTTTAAAAATGATTTATGAAATACGTCAGTCTGACATCACTTTGCACAGTCCTACGCTTCCAATGGTGTAGAGTTCAACACATTTGCATGGCAAGTGAAAGGTTGTTTGTTCAATCCCAGATGGAGACACAAGTCCCCTTTGGCATTGCAGAAAAACTCAGCTGCTCCCTTACCATGAGAGGTGGCAAGGGAGCAGCTGAATGTAGCTAGGCAACAACAGGACTTTCTTAGGACTATAAAAATATGGTTTGGGTCAAAAACAAAGTTAGCCTTTTGCATATTTCTTCACACATCTGCTAGATGACCACTAAATCTGTGTTGTGTTCTATTACTGATTACAATGGATGATGACAGCATCAGTCCTCTGCCTTCTAGCATTCTGCCTTCTGAGAATGCTAGGAGGCAGAGGGGAATATGAAGGGGCTAATAACTCAGTTCTCTATCAGACCCTTCAAAATAGACGATAGTGCTTTATCATTTCTGATGCAGCATCAGCACATTCACACATCCTCAGCCTGCTGAACTGTCAGTGTTTTTGTATGACCAGCCGGTCACACTGTCTTTCCTGTCAATGTCATCTGTGTTTCAGACAAACCAGCACTGACCCTCTGCTATGCCCACAGCAGCTGCCTGTCTCTGCTGTCGCTGCAGTTCTTAGCCCACACTTACCCCCTCAAATCCAGGTCGACACTTCTAAATAGAGAAAACAAGAAGCAGAGGAGGACGGATTAGTAGTGTCAGAGTGAAAGTTAATAGAATCTCAAATGAAGTAAATTGGCTTCAGTTTGCAGGCTTGACGTCTACCCATAGAGGATTTTGTTTTGGAGTAATAGCTAACTGTAAATAGGCTGAACCATCCAGCCACACAAACAATTTGTTAGAAGTGTAATATTTGTCTTACTCTGGCCTCAGCTGTTAGAGATAAAAGTCTGAAAGTGAACAGTTGTGTTCACTTTGAATCTTTGATATGCAAATAAAGCTGTGACACAAGCAGCTATGTGCATGCAAACAGCCTCTTCAGTACCAACTGCAGTGACCGCATGCTTCAGCTGCTAATACACTGAGCCTGGCAGCCGAGAACTCCAAAGAGCCTTTCATCTCAACACAGGAAAGAAAACTCAACTCTATGACACTGAGGCAAATAATCTCATTAAGTTAAGTTATCGTAATGTGTAAAAATTGAACTTTTAAATCAAGGTAAATTGTATTTAGCAGCTAATACTGTGGAGCTATAGAGCTGCTAAATATGATTTTTCTGTATTCCGAGTTGAAAGGCAGTTCATTTTTTATGGAACGTCCCCTTAATTCAGATTTACCACTTGGAATATTGTAGCAGACCAACATACCCCGAGTTAGCTACCCAAGATGGTGGAACTGAGCTCTATCCATGAAAGTGTTTTTCTGTTTGATTGCTAGTGATAACTGAATGGCTCTACCTTGCTGAGAACAAAATAAATCCTGTTTTTCCTGGATTTTTCTGGAACATGCTAATATGTGAGTTCCAGGATATCTAGCAAAACTGAGGTTCAAAGACCATCTAAAAAGATATTACACCTATTATCAGTGGTGTAGCACACTGATATAATATTTCCTCAATTTCGTCAAATTAATATCATTGCATTTAATAATATGTATATATCTTCAGATGTATTTTATGGATATGGATGCTAAAAACCCTGATCAAATTGTAATTTAACAATAGGGCTTATTATGGTGTGGGTTTTTGTCAAGGACTTACTGCGTCATTGACTTTTGTATTCTGTTTTATTTTAAAAACAAAAGCGTTCCTCATATCTGTTGTTTACATCCACTGATGCAGATGCAGTTAATCTGAACAGCGTGACATACGTAAATACGTGGTTTAAAAGGTTTTGTGATTAACTCTCTGATGTAAGAGGGCAGAAGCTTACATCCATTTGATTTGATTAAAAAAAGGAACACCAAAACATGCAGCCAAGAAGTAATGTGGTTGAATCGTTTGCATAGTATGTCTTTGTAGTTTCTCAGGCAGCCAAGTCACGGTCCTTTCTCCTTTAAATGCAGTGATACAGGCTAAACAACACAGTGTGTGTGGCACAGTAGAGTACAGTGAGTGTGCCCTGAGCTCTATATAGGATGAACCAAGCAGCAACTTTACAAATGCATGGCACAACATTAGAGAAGAGGAGAAACTTCAAAAATCTAAAAAAGCCCAGTTGCCTTCTTTTCAAGCTCTCAAGACCATTTATATGGTGCAACCTTTATTCTGATTGGCTTATGAAATGTTTCATTCTACCCCTCTGAAACCCTACATTTTCATCCTCTGTGTTCTCACTGAGGTGTTTTTGTTGACTATTTTTATTCTACTTGGTGTTTCAAAACCAAATAGATTGTGAATATTAGGATTCATGTAAATATCTCCAGTGTTTGCTTCACTCCTAATCCATTCGTTTTTTTTGGGGGGGGGGGTTGCATTTGTGTTTGTCTCATCTCAGCCTTAATTCCTTTCACCTGCATGTTCTTATCCAATGAGCCCCGTGTTCTATTTCAGTGTCTGTTTTCTTTGTCTTGCTTTCTCCGGCTCGTTTCTTTATATATGTGCATGAATGTGGTGTACAGTCTAATCTCCTTTCCTTTTCATTTTTGTTTGTGTCTTGTTTAGTTTTTTATATCTTCCTGCTGTGCTTTGTGTCTGTTCCCTCTGCAGTTCTTCCCCTGCTGTGTGATTTGTATCGGTTATTAAAGCTAGTTTTGTGCCCTTGAAACAAATCCTTTATGTAATGCACTTGGGTTCTCTTTTGAACTCTAAGTATCATAGGGCTCACATTTAGGCAAAGCAATAAAACATCCAAACTTCTAACTTCCACCCAAAATGTCTGTATGATCAACAAAACACTAACACTTGCTGAACTAGAAAGAATATTTAATCGTTTCATCCAGTCAGTTTAATTTGTTCTCTAAAGGCAGTTCATTATAGACAATGTGAAAATCACATGAAAATACGCTTCATCTAGTTAACTGAAAGAAGGCAGATTATCCATCTTCTTCGGGGAGCACAGCTCTTTAAGCACTTTAATTGTAAAGTCAGTGAGAAGTTGAAAGTTATTATGCTTTTCATCATTTTCTGTGGTGACTACTCAAATTAAACACGGCAAAAGTTTTAATCTATGAGGTCAATGCATGTGCAAGTAATCCAAGCTCAGATTACTCTCTTTGTTTCAAACAGGGTGTTTGTCTAATCTTGAAACTGTTTGATATCAGTGAGGGTGGATGTCCCGAATATGATCATCATAACTCCGGCTGTGCTCTTATAAAGCTCCCCTGGCTGTTTGGATCGGAGCATCCCATCTGAAGAACGCTGGCTCATGAAAAAGGGGCAAGGGAGGTCAAATATACACAAATTCCCCTTTATGCATTCATGTTGTGGCATCTAACGGTGTAATCAGTTATGGCATATTAAAAGTCCTCATTATTAATTTAGAAAAAATATATATGTTGTACTTTTTTCTTCATCTATATTGAGATGATGTGTGCAGATGTGAGTGTGTGGATCAGACCAAGTCAGATGGAAAAATATGATGAAAAAAACGGCAAAGGGTGGAAGTGGGAGTGAGTGAGGATATTTGAGCTCTGCAGTTTAACAACATGTTCATGAGAAACAGGGATCAGGGATCAAGGGTGTGTGTGTGTGTGTGTCTGAGTGAGTGAGAACTCTTCATGGCAAGCCACTGCTGGCCACAGGGAATGTACAAAAAGAGAGTAACAAGAGCAGCATCTGAAAGAAAAAGCAACGAGCAAGTGGAGAGTTTTTATCTGTTTTTGAAAAAGAATTTCACAGAAAGTGGCTGAATGAGAGAGATACAAGAAGAGGAAGGAGATGTAGGAAGTGGGATGGGGAACTCAAAAGGATGTTTTCCTCTGGGTTCGATTAGGTTCTTACAAAAACTGAGTACCAAAGAAACACATTTTCTTTCTCCACAAGCACGATTCCACACAATTAAAAAGACATTTAGATTAATGGAGGCCAGCTGTCACTAGACTTTCACTCAGCAGGCTTCTGTTTGAGTCAGTGGATTTGTATTTTATTTTTTGTATTGTTTGACTCGTTTTAGGCACCAAATCTACTTGGTTTGATTTAGCAAATGATCATTTTACAACATTTGAAAATTCTCCTCCGCATCCTGGCTTATGAACATGCTTCTTCAAATACATGAGTCACTGTCTCAAAGTAAATGATAGTAAGAACACCAGAAAATAGATTCCACGAATGCCGTTCGCAATTTACATATATTTGCGATATGACACATACATAATGCATCTGCATCAATATGTATCTGAGAATACAGCTTACCTGTTGATCCCTGTTAGGAGACATATTGGTGAAGTCCAGGTTAGCACCACATGAAATTCCCATCACTCCAGCACTCTCACTGTCTGGTTGCTCTTGTAATCTTCCTCTGCCCGCTTCTCTGCAGACCATTAGCCGCACCTTTCCTCTGTCTCTGTCAGCGACAGTGGAAATACAAGGTGATAAAAATGATGGAGTGGCAGACTGGAGATTTAATCCACAAAACAAATTTGGCTTTTCATTTTTGCTCAGAGATGAATGTCTACAGTAGCTTATTCTGAATAATTCAACAGCTACTACTGAGTGCATTCACACATTTCTTCACACATCATCAGCCATTGTATGGATTTTCTACAATCCATTCTAACTGAGCAGTGCTATGATCCTACATAGCAGGATTTACTGTTATAATGTTGAATGTATCATATGCAGTAGGTTAGAGTAGACAAATGATTAACCAAATTATATTTCATCTTTATTACTTGTGTCAAACTCCTTGATAGTACAATAAAATCAGACCAGACTCGAGGAGTGCTGTGTGAGATCTAAGCATGAAGATAACTTTCCTAACTCCCAAAATGAAACAAGAATGTAGCCTGAGGCAAGAGGTCTAGAAAAAAACATCAGCTGTGCAGTGCAGTGTAGAAAGTACAGTATTTGTTTTAAAGAAGCATTCATACTTAATGCACAGACTTGATCATTATTTCTGAAACAAATTTAGAGTTTGCTCATCCACAAGCTAAAATTCTGTGTTTTGCACCTTTTTAGACTACTTGTAGATTACTGTGGAGCTGCATAACTGTATAAACTCATACATGTTAAACTGCCATGTGTTGCAACTATTGCATCTTGTACTTTTAGCATTCAGTCCATCAGAATTCCCTCGCCATAAAGACCTTCTTGCTACCCGAGCTTTTGTTTTGTGAACAGTAGAAGACGCGGTTGTGACTACTCACCTTCTCTTGCTTTCTCTCTAACGCTGTCTCCGTCTCCTGGGTCTCTGCAGTCATAGATCAGCAGGGGCATAAATTGAACCCAGGGGAATGCTGGAATGTTGTTGTTTAATCCTTTCATTTGTATTTCTCATTATATTTTCCTTCAATAAACCTCCCACATACTCTGCCTGCAGTTCCATTGTATATACATATTTGACTTTCTTTCACACCTCAACATATATTCTCTGTTCCTCTGTGAAAACAAGGGATAGACTTTATGAACTGTGAACCGTCACTGAAAGCAAAAGCTTATCAGTGCAGTCATGCCAGCCTTTTCTTTTCATGCCCATTATCTCACTCTGGCTCCTTTCCATTCCCTCTCCTTTCTCACCAGGATGACTGAGCAAAGCTGTAATGTCTCAACCTTTCCTTCCCACCTCTGTTAACCCTTAGTACTGTTCATATATCACACCCTCACAGTGTAAGCTGCATCAATTTTGGCTGATACTTCCGTCTTAGGTATCTGTTCCTTATTTTGAACTATTTAGAAGCTATTTAGGTGCCTAAATAGGTTCTCTGGCATTAACAAACAGATGATTAATACTTGATAAATGTTTCTGAGAGCAGGGACAGTGTTTTATTTTGTAGGTTTTACAGTCATTTTCAGAGAAAAATGTCTACTATCATACAATATCATGTCCTGTTTTACCTAAGACATAAAAACATAACAGCCATAATGATTTTAATTGCATTTTATTGAAACTTAAAATGGAAAGAACATTTTAGGATTTTGGACTTTATATATCCATGTATAACCACTACAACCATCAAACATTATCTTTTATATCTTAAAAAGTCATCATAGCAAAGAAATTATCACAATAACCTTATTGTACATTTACTAATTGTATAACACCTGAAACATAAACATGAAAATTCAAGTGAAACTTTTACTAATTCAATGAGCAGCTGGTGCCTGTCTTTGCATGAATACAGGAAAAGGTGGTCATGACACTGTCAATCTCCCTCTCGAACTCTATCACCACTGTCCTACAAAAATAAACACATGACATGTACCGTTTCAAGGTTTCAAGATTATTTAAATCCCCCATTTTCCTTCATGTGGCCCACACTAATTGATTTAAAATCAGTAGTAAGAGATAAGGTTTAAAAATGATCAGGAACAGTCTCACTGTACAAAAATCCATTGCACCTCAACAACAATTATTTATAATATTTTAATAGTTGTGTATTTTGGGTTATTTGAAAAGAAAGTCTTCCAACTTTAGCAAAAAGGATGACATTTAGGACTCTTTTTGTTTGTTTGTTTTTTCCACTGTTGCCAAATGTCAAAATGGGTCAAATTTGAACTGCAAGTAACCGTTAACAGTTTCACTAATCTCCTGCCTCCTGCTAAAAATTCCTCCTCCTTCTCTTCCAACATATCATCCCCCATTTGTTATCCTCTCCATGGTCTCCGCCTTGGAAGCACTACAGCGCTCTGTTGCCATGACAGCAAAGGTAATGTCAAGGCAAGAGATCAGCGAACCTGTTTTTAACCTCTTGTTTGTGTCTGTGAATCATACAGAGACACAGTGACACATTCTCCAGCCCCCAGGTGGTCTTAGCTTTACAGGCTGGGTCTCTCAGACCTAACAGGAGCTGGTTGTTTTTCTCAAAGACAGAACCTGTGGCCTTCATTCTGTTGCCATGGTAACCCGCATGGATCCTTTATTTGATAATTCTTTGGTTGTAATGCCCCTGGCGTAGTTTAGATTGGTTCGAATGGTGAAGGCTACAGTTAATAAACTCTAACCTTCACCACTCTGTGTTTTGTCTGGATTTTTTTTTTTATTGAGGGAGAGCTATAGGTCAAGCACATTACTGCAGTATATTCCCTGCCAGTTCTGTTTAAAAATAAAGCTATAAAAACACACAACACTTTGGTAGAGCTTGATTTGGCCTTTTGGTCTTTTGAAAATACACGTGGTCATTATTGGGAGAAAGGACAGACATGATGAGCTAATGCTAACCTGAATTTATCATATACTGAGACACTAACTAAATGTTGATTTAGGGAACTTTAAGACATTAAAACATAAAGATCATTCCTTCTGCCTTAAATGATGACTTTTCCTATAGTGACCTACGATACTTAAAAAAAATTAAATACTTAATTTTTTAAGTATTTGGAGAAGTTTTGCACAGTGCTACAAATGTATGTGAATTGAGGCTGTTGACTATTTTGTATTGAAATTTATTTTAGGCCCACATTGTAGGCCTGATTTTAGGTAGTCTTGAAACTGTACGTGCCATGTCTGTGTGTATTTTTATGGAGTAGTGATGACAGAGTTCATGGTAGGCTTTGGCACTGTTCATGTTCCCATAGAGAAAGGTACCTGCTGGCTTCTCTTTGCATCATTTATATGAAGTCTTACCAGGCTATATCCCTCAGATTGTTCAACATTTTGTATTGATTTACATGGACTTACATAATTAGTGCATGCTAACAAATAAATGTCTAAAAGACTGACAGCAGCCATATGTTTGATCCATTGATCACAGTAGTTATGGCTGAGGTGGCGCTTGTCAACTGGGTTGTCAGTTTGTTCCCCAGCACCTTCTCATGTAAAAATGTCCTTGGGTAAGACAATGGACCTGAAGTTACCGGCATGCATTCTAACCAAACACAAAATCAGCTGATTAATTCCTCCTTCCATAGTTGTTAATCAGTCAGACTGCCTGCTGCTTGAAATTAAAGCCTGCAGCCTTTCAGCCTTCCAAAGAATAGTGCTGCCCGTCACAAATTAATTGGTATATTCAAATGAAGCACTTTCATTCATGGGTCATCAAACTAACTAATTAAATGTTACTAGCAACAACAAAAATGTCTAAAGAGTCTAAAACTGACCTTTAATTAGGAAGGCGCTGAGTTTGCCACATGTTCTACTCCCAGAAAGTTATTGTTTATTCCCATTAACCAATGTCAAGCCTTTTCTCTCTAATGGCATCAACGCCTAAGTAATCTTTTTTTCCTTTTAGCTCTCACAGCCTGACTTATAGCCAATCTCTATTCCCCATTTAAATGAGGTAATTAGTATCTGTTTGTTTATATGTGTTGTGACACAAATATCAGGACTGATGTGGATGATCAACTTTCTTTTTTATCAGTCTATAGTTGATGATTCGGTTGTCTGGAATATGCACTAAAATTGTCTGGAATAAATTCTGGTATGCAAGCAGCACCTGCAGGACAAACCTAAGAGTCTCAGTGAAACATGTTTAATTGTCGATGTCTGCATGACTGAAAGTCGTTTGCACAATGACTCATCCCCTCCATCCCACAGTGCACCAGGGACAGATTTCTCCACACAGACAGGTAATTTGAAAGAGGAACATGCTGAAAGATTAGAAAGGCTCTGGAGTATAGTATAAACACGGTCATGACTCAGACTGCATGAACTTTAACACAAGCTGAGCACAGAGATAAACAGTAAAAGTTAATCCTTATTACTAAAGTAAACACAGCTGAACTTTTATCCTATAGTACCACAACTAAATAGTATGTAGTTTATATAGACTGGGATCAATCAGAAGCTAATAGGATTAGCATAGAATAAAACTATGCCTAAGCCCAAACCAAACCACGCATTAAGCAAAGGCCCATTAGGAGAAAGACCTAATGTAAACTGTCACATAAATCTGTAGGTAACTGTGGTGAAGGGGATGTGGTGCAACTAACCTTTTTTAGCCTTTATGCTACATTCACACTAGAGAAAACAGGCTTTGGAGAAGGCAACCAAAACTCATGCAATGGTGGGAAGTGAGCTTGCGTTTGCTTTGCTATCAGCTGCTATCTTCGAAGTACTTTGGTGTAACAAGATTGTAATAGAAATAAGATATAGTCTGTTTGCTTTCAGACTGCCACCAGTTTGCAGTTGAAATACAATTGACAATTAGATGCAATCTATTTGTAAAAATACAGCAACTAACTATGATAAATCAGTGAAAGTTGTGAATCTGCTGCCTTGGATATTAACAAAAATTCACATTCACTATGATATTGAGACATAGTTGCTGCAAGATGGCGATTCAACTGCAAAATGACATAGGCACTTGGCAACTGGAATGTAACCAGAACACAAACAGCTGATAATCATTTGACCCCAGTCTACAACTGCAAACAGGAGCATCACAAGCAATTTGTGTTCAGGCTCCAATTAAATGGAACTGCCTGCATTTGAATTAGATCACAGTTATTTGCAGATATTTACCAATCTGTCTTAAAGGATTGCAGTCGGTCTGATTTGGACCGTGACTGCTTGGAGACAGGATTTCCTTCCCCAGGAGTAACTGGGGAAGGATGTCAAGAATATCCTATTTAGCCTACTGCCACCAAGAACCTGGCTTTGGATGAACAGAAGATCATGGATGAGTGGATGGAGACTGCCTCTCTCCAGGCAACCTGTCCAGTCACCTTTTGAAAAGGTCATTGATCAGACACAATGATATCACAATTAGGAACACAACAACAAGTGTGATATTTGGAAATGTGAAGTTATAAACATGCTCCTTCTAATATATCTAATACTGAATATCATTACCACTGCCTAGTCTAGCATCAATGTTAGCATCACAAAAGATAATATGCTATTATTAAACACGTAAAAAGATGACAACAAAGTTAGTTTTGTGCTGAACTGTTCCTGTACAGAATCCCTGCTCTTAATCTAATGGATGGGTTTCATCTCAGCTCTGCGGGGAACACATGAAGCAATGCATTTTGAGGATTAGACAGGTTATTGACTGTAGTTAGGTCAATCTTAATGCACCTTTGAAACTTTTCTGCATCAATTTATGCTGAAAATCTCAAACATCAGTTGATATCACAATATGTAATACAGTACGCGTTGCGCTTATGCTGACTCCCTACGCATTAAGACGTGATTTATTATTCTGTCCTCTTTTATGAATCCCTGGCTGTAAGCTTGAGACAGAGTGTAGGGAGATGATAACTCATCCATCTTTTGGATATCATCTACATCTTAACTACATTACGTAGTAGTGACTGATGAAATGGAAGGATGAACAAAGTTTCCTTTTGATCACTTAACAAAAAAGCAACAAACTTTCTGAAGCTGAAAAACAAAAGACTCGGGATGAAGCAATAATTCATAATCATATTTTTGAGGAAAAAAGCCGTGGCTGATGAAAAAAGATTCACCTCTGTCAGAGGTACCTGAGTGTTGGGTTTTTGTTCCTCTGCTTGTTTTTATTGGGGGGGTGGTACAGATGACACATTGGCTCCGGGGTTATTTATTTCTGCCACACAGAAATATTGTATCTCATAACAGAATGATGGATAGAGACCAATAAAAACAATGGGGTGTAAACCACAGTGGTCTCTACAGCAACCTAGCTGGAATATTTAAAAAGTATCAAATCATACCTTTTTTATCTGTTCTTTGAGTTTTGGAGTCCTGCAGGAGTGATAATTCTGCTAGCTTGTATCTACATTTTTTCTCTTGCAGTTTATCTTTGATAACAGCTCCTTCCTCTCTGGGTGTGAGAATGAATGTCTCAACAGCGATTATACATTAGTTCAAGAAATACTTTGACTAGGATGTTATGTAAGACTGTAGTCTCTGCTTTGAAGTTTCACCATCATATACTTTGTACTCCACCCTCTCCCTACCTGTCTACCTCTCTCTCGTCTCTCTCTCTACCTCAGGTAAAGCTACCTCACTGATAACAGGTTATATAAATAAGCCCCCTCTCTACAGTGTCAGCCGCGTCTGCCATCTCTCCTCTGCTGTCATCACAATAGAGCAACCTTGAAGTGAAATGTTGCATGAGATTAAATGTCTGATCTGATGCAGACTATCTGGATAGTTTGGGACATAAACAAACAAATCATAACAGTTAAAATGTCTTATATGAGCTGCTTTGTTGACATAATGAAAGAGTATTTTGAAGATGGCACTTTTTTATTGGAGGAGCAAAACAAGGGTGGGAAAGGTATATTTGTTACAATGCTTAATATGGATTACTGCATATAGAATAATAAATTGTTGGTAATGTTTTTACAAATTATAAAGTAATTGCTTGTCTGTAATTATGATAAAAGAAAAAAGAAAGATTGACTTCTGAAATACAATGGGAATGAAACAAAAATGAAGAACATGAAATGAGATGTGTTATTGGTTGTTTAAGCTGAAAATTCAGTTATTTACAAGAATAATTTTTTCTTGTAGGTTAGTTTTTTATTTATCACTTCACAGTATTTTATAAAAATGCTACAATTTAAACTTTATAATTTATAGTCGACTAATCTGGTTGGAATTTCTTCCTTTCTTCAGTGGATCATAAAAAGCCTTTTTTCTCTGAGAAACGCTCTTTCTGTCCTTCACAAGTTCAAGTCATTGTTCAAGTTCTCTTGTCTATTCTCCTGCAGCCATCACGTCTCAGTCATTCAATGTTTCCGCCTCTTCACTGCACTACTTTCCCTTCTTGACACTGAAATATATACACCCAGGCAGCTGTCTGCAAACCCACACACGTCAGCTATTCATAAACTCATCTCACACACTCCTAAACTAACTTTAGTCGTATACTCATCTCCTTCCCTGATCACTTCTTTCAGTCATATGTCAGAATGGCCTTATGTGATCATTTTCCACACCTCACTCTGCAGCAGTCAGGTGGCCTGACTCCTGTCTCAATCTCCTGTGGCCATCTATCTGCTTCTTCCTTCACTTCTGCGGTCCCACTTTGAAAACTTTCCTCACCTAACTCAAATCATTTCCCTCTGCAGATTAACCTTTTCCCTGAGTGCTTCAGAGAAAATGTGTCATACATACACACTCAAACTGCTGTGATTGAAGTTAAACTAAGATATGATTACTGACCTGTCCTAATTTGAATATTGAGTGGAAAGAATTTAAGGTATATGCAACAAACACATTTTATACACCAAATACAAAATAACATGAACTGTGTTAGTATATGTGTATATGTCCTACTTGGTCCAAAATGCAGGAACTCTACAAAGGTACTAGCAAAGATTTGGCAGTTAACTTTTATATATGCATTGCTGGACCCTTGTTATGTTTGACAGATATGCAACAATTCAGACACCAAAAGACTCTGTAGACCAAGGAACAGAGATTTAATCTGACTACCAGTGACTAAGAAGTGTTACAAATATTTCCTTGGAGCATATTGGGTCATTAGTCTTTAGTATAGAAAACATTTGTACAATCTTTCCCCTGGGGTCGTTCTGTAAGGCATTTATACATTTCTCCCTGCGCTTCTGCAGAGTTCCTCTGGGTATTCGGGCATCCACCCACAGGCCACAGTCATGTTAAGTGCATTATCTGGTGTTAATGTGTGAAAGAAGCTCATCTGTTTCTGTGTCAACCCTGTGATGGACAGCTAACCTGTGAATTCTACCTATACTACACGTCTAGCAGGGTAACATTATTTTAGATGCTTTTTATTTGGCAATCCAATACAGAAAATAAATCTTTTAAAGTTAACTTCATGTCAAGAAAGAATGTTGGAAGGATTCAGTGCAGCTGTAAATATTCCCTCTCTGTTTTTTTTCTCTTTAAATTTCCCTAAACAGAACTTGTATTGCTTCTAGGACAGCTTTTCTTGTATAACTTCTGTTATATATATGTTTGTCTCTAAATCACGAGAATGTGCAGGAATTAAGAAAAGGAGGTTTATTCGTAAGTTATAAGGAATAAGCTGCTTTAATAAGAACAAACATATTATTTTTCCAGAATTTCCCTAATTAGGACAAATTTCTATCTACTCTCTAATACTTACAATGATGCAGTATTCTGATCAGATTACACACCTTGTAGCTATCTCTCTGAGCCAGACTGACCTGACTTACCAGCTCTGATGACAAGATCCTACATACTGATGACAGTCATGAAGTTGTAATTGTCAGAGCTTGTCTGCATGTGTAGCTAAAGTATTACTGGAAACTTTATTGAGAAGAGCCAGGGTCTGGTTCTGCATAACAGAAGGTTGCTACTAACTGCTCTGCTGAGGGATATGAAAAGATGTCCTTGAAGCAGCTGAGAGATTCAGAGATGCTAAAGCAATTACCCTTCAACTGTCTGCCTGGCTCTGAAAACAATGAGAAAACAAAAACTTAAAAACCTGGAGTTCTTTGCTGGATTTTATTCATTTTTCTACAGTTCTATTTTATTGTCTTCATGAAGCTTTTATCATGTCATGTTGCTTATTTTTCTCAGGACTAGAAGAAAATTACACAGCTGTTTGGACAAATGGATTGGAGAAATTGTTTTCAAGGCAGTCTATCAAACTGATTCAGCTCTTAGATTTGCACAACTGATAAAAGCCTGGCTGTCTAAGAAAAAGTAAACACAAACATTTCAAAACTGCAGTAAACAGTACTCATTTTTAAAATGTGCCAATAGAAAACATAAATCATTTATAAACAAATAAACAGTTCCGTTTTACCTGCTGCATGTCCTTTTTGTTTCGAGTTTGTTTGTTATAATTCTTTTTCTTTTCTTTTTTAAAACGTACATTTCTTCTTTTTTTTGTTTTGTTATGGTGTCGTTGTCCTCTTAGAGCAGTCTTCCATTTAGTTTTTACCAAGAAAACAAAATGACAATACAAAGCAAAATTTAAAATCTAAAATTTGAGAATTCAAAGTGATCGCCATAGTGATTTTGCAGGTAGAAATAAGGTACTGCAAGCCCTTCTGCTCATCAATGCTTTTGTTACCTGTTGAAATTCAAGCTCTGGCTGCTGAATTGATGCCAGTACGCACTCAATCTGGGTTCTTGGCTAGCTTTGTGTTAGCATGCTCTCTGTGCAGATGCTTGCAAAGAGCCAAAGTTGTGTTAACAGTATAATGCGGTTATAATAACTAACTTTTATAGGATTACTAAATTTTGTACAGTAACACATTACTGTACATTATTCTGTTACAGAAAAATGTGATGTGCACTTCAGATTTATAAGAAAACATGTATGTGGCGTGTAAAGTCATTGCAGAGATCAGCTGTGAATGAAGCCCATGGTTTCTCATTATTATCCCTGTAATGAAAGTTCCTTACATAACAAGGCTGTGTGTATTTATATCATTGTTATGTATTTATTTGCCATATTAGAAAAAAAGATTAACAGAACTTTCAATGTGTTGTATATTTGCGGGCTGGGCAGTTTCAAATAACATGATGAATTACGAAAGAATTCAATGATGATTCAATCAATCAGTCAACTAAAAGCTTAATGATGATTGATTACGATAATGTAATTAATAATTGGTTGAAGTCATAGTTATGAAGCCACAGTTGCTACTGGATTATGCATTTTGAATCTTTAGTGCCCATGTGTTGGCTACCACCATGTTTGTTTGTTTTTGGACCAAAAAGTTACCTTATTTATATGAAGTTACTGAAGTTAGCAACTAATGTGGGTAATCTTGGCTAACTACCTGCATTGACAAACTATACAATATATAGATAAACATACTAGCTGAGATACTAAAATACTAGATAGTAGCTGATTAGTCCTAAGTAAAACTAAAAAACTGAAACGTGAGGCAAGACTTCTTGGATGAGTTGTACCATGTAGCAAGCTATAATATTAATCAGATTATTAATGCACACACACACACACACACACACACACACACACACACACATATCATCAGCCAATCGCCTTCTTAATTGTAACTGTATAGCTAGAAAAGCTGAGAATAGGAGGATAACATGGATTCGGTATCGTGCACAAAATAACCTTGAGTTCTTAAATAATGAGAGAGGTGTTTACAATAGAAACCAGCTACAGTGTTAGAAGCACTGAAGAAAAAGTGCAAGGGGACAGCCCAACAGACACTGATGTAACTCAGTGCAAGGCTACAGACTAGAGGGTGGGAGAAGAAATGGAGGAATAGTAGTTTTAAAAACTTAGATTTGTAGTTGAATTTATAATTTTATGAAAGGAAGGTAAAAAAAGAGGGGACTAGCATGCTGAGGCAGCTGTCCTCTTGTTGAACCACTTAGCTGATATTAAATTCAGACATGATGACTTCATCCCCAAGCACTTAGCCACTCAGCAGTTATTACATCATCAGATTTGGAATTGAGCCGAATGATGTCATCCCTAGAGGTGGGGCAGGTGATGCGCACATCTGTGCACAGACTGTGTAATGTAGTAGTGTAATTTTAAAGACGCTTTTAGCTTAGATAGATTTTCTGTGGAGATGGTGGCTGTTGCCATAGGAAAATAATAATAATATTTAACCTTAGTTACCTTAGTTTCTTGCATCAGACTCCACCCTTGAAATCCTTTATAGAAATAGTGTTAATGTATTTTTAATAACACGCTGACAGTGAAATAAAAAAGAAAAAAATCAAACTCATTTTCTTTCTCAGAACTTGCCATATTTTATAAGTACATACATTTACATTTCAGCCGTCTTTGTGCTCACAGTAAAGGGGACAAAACACAACGTAAATATTATGCGGCTTCCATCTCTTTAGCGCTAACACACAAACACACACACACACAAACTCACACAGTGGTGTCGGGACACTTTATTCGAAAGATGCGCACCCTCTCACACGTGTGTAAATGCATCCACAATTACTGTCAGCTCCAATCTATTCTCCAACCACCTAATTTAGGCTTTCTTGCACTTAAGAAAATGATATATGAAATACCACTTATACTTACAAAACATGTTCAACAAACCAAGAGTACAAATAAAAAAAAGATAAATAAAAACAGTCTACATCTTTATGATGAAAACATTGTCATTATAAAATAAACTTTAATAATAATCCACTTTTTTACAGCTGTGTCAGATGTGGTTCATTCTGGTTTTCATATGATGGAATATAGGTTACTATTTATAGGAGGAAGAGCTGAAGAAAGAGAAGAAGAAGAAGAAGAAGAGGAAAAGAAGAAGAGTAATAGCAACATTAAAGACATTCTGCACTGCACACGGCTACAGTGACAATTGGTTGCTGCCATGTAGATGATGCTGCATGTTTCCAGGTGATTTTCAGTGACAGTCTTTGGAATCGTTTAAAGCTTTGGGGTTCCTGTTGTCATGCCCCTGCCCTCCCACTGAACCCCAAATACTTCAAAGATAGGTGATTGAATGAATGAACGATTGAATGATGACATCACTTGAAATGAACCCCTCCCACACACATCAAAGTCCACTCCCCCCTTATTCAACCCGCCCTCATTTTAAGTCCATTGGTTACTGGCAAGCAGGATGTTGGATCCCGCCCATCCTCATTCCATCCCTCTCGTGGTTGAACCAGATCAGATAAGGATGACAGGAGCCACCAACACCCCAACTTTCTAATCCTCTGACATGACATGCCACTTGGCGATCTGGCGACGCGGGTGGTCGCAGATCTCCCTCCAGTGCTCCCCAGGAGTACCTGCCGCCGATGTGCCCAGCACAAGGCGCCCAATGACGGTGTTGGGGCAGCGTGAGTTGCCCATGTCTGAGTCCATCAGCAGTAGCTCCACGCTGGTGTCCCTCAGGCCCTCTTCGGAGGGTAGATCGAAGACAAAGAGCTCATTAAACACTGGGTTAGGCGAGCTTTTCTTCACATGGGTTTTCTTCTTGCACACGCGCTTCTTTCCATGATACATGTTCACCTTGACATATGGATCTGGAGGAGAAGAACGACAAGAGTTGAGCAAGAAAAGCCACAGTGACTATCCATGCCTGCGGCAGCTGCAGAGTGGCACATTATTTCTAAACCAGATCAATACAGCAATCAATAGAGCGGAAATGATGGATGTTAGTGATGAGGACAAAAGAGGCTGGCTGTGTAAACACTGTGTGTGTACATGTGTGTGTGCTTGTCACTAAAGTGCTCTCTATCACATCCTGATCAGATTACTTTGGTGCGGTGGCGGTGCCATTAGCGCAACTATCACAGCATCTAAAGCAGTCTGGGATGCACAGCAGGAAGAGCAAAATGATTTTGGTTTCATCCCTTTACCGTTATGAAGAAGAAATACATTCAAGCCTACAGTTATACTGAGATGGACATGGATTGCATATTAAAATGGTTCAGTTAAAAGCCTGTGTACCTGTAGGTCCATTGTTTTCAGTCTTGGGGAGGTGGCGAGCTTTGAGAACAACTACAGTCAGAGTGTTGGTGGTGGACTGGTAACACAGGGACAGCAATAACTCACCACGACCTGAAGATTTCTGTGGAGAGGAGAAGAATGGATAAAGGTTAAAAAAAAAAAAGAAGCAAAAATCGGCAGAGCAAACAAAGCAAACATTTGTAAGTGAGACTTACACTGAAGAAACCCTAAATCCAGTGTGTCCTTTCATGTTTTTCAATTCTACTTAACAAGCAGTCATTTGTAAAGTTGTTATTCTGTTGTCAAGTTAATACATTTCAGTAGGTTAAATTAATCAGAAGAATGCATCCACTTAGTATATATTAAATGAATTAGCACAATAGGGCGTGGTAGTTATGAAATCTATCCAATAATGAATAACCTACAAAATAACGAGCTACAAAACTGTTTGTGGTGGTGGTGGTGGTGCTGCTGCCGTGCAGCAAATGGTGTCAGTCCTGACAGCTTGAGACACTGCCGGCTAAATAATCATCACCTGCTTATGTGGTACATATTCATATTTAACACACACAAAATGTGTCACTGAGAAGCTCCCAATCTTCTCTACACTTTGTTGCTGCTGCCACAGTTTGCTCATGCACATACACATCCATGCCCGCACCCCGTGAGAGTCGGCACCTCAGATGGTTGTGATCGCACCTCAGAGGCTCGCAGGCTCATGGTTGCCACGGCAACGAGAAGTAGCACACAGACAACTTCTAGCAATGACCTGATGTTCAGGTCTAAATCCAAAAGGATTGCCTGTTATTTTTAGTCTTATTTGTTTGTTTATTTGTATATTTATTTATTTATTGTTTCTGTACTTCCAGAGCGAAAGCATGGTTGTGATGGCTGTGTCTCTTATTTTCTGGTGTATTGATTCTTTAAACTACTGGGTGGTCACACACACAAAACTACACAAAGCAATGAGACAAAATGTATGCCACACAGACAAAGAGAGCCACCACCCTGTAAGGCAAGGGCTGCAACTTTTAAGACACAACTGCATGCGCCTCTCACGCTGATGTGGAGAAAATGGTTCTGTTTAATCATTGTCCCTTTGTACACTGTAAATCCATGTTACAAGGCCAACAAGCTGCGTTCTCCGCCCTTTTATTTGCATATGAAATGTTTCTCATTCTGACAAGTTCAGCTGCGGCATAGCAAATAAAAGAAAGAAATTAAGGATTTTCTTCAGCAAAAGAATCCAGAAATAACCCGCTGCAAAGCAATTTCATGAATTCTAAAACTAATTTTTAGCTGATTTCACAGGTTCTTATTCATCCTTACTATAAAGCTTTGCGAGATTTCTCTCCTCTGGGACCCAGATGAGAAATGGAATTGATGAAATACAGTTTGTCTCAGCGTGGGGTGAAGAGAAGAGAGATAAGAAATCTTATCCTCTTGAAGAGAGACGAGTGGAGATGGGATAAACCCTTTATACTTCAGACTTCCATTTCCTAGCACTTCCCTAGAGTACGATATGGTACCAGAGACCATTAAAGACGTTACACGTAGCTCATATTCCTTCTGAGAAACTACAAATATGCATGAACATATCCACATCTACCACACAGGCAAAGAGCTTCCAATATCACCTCACACGTCTATAATTACACAATGAGAGATGCTCATGCATGGCCATACCATTTAATACCAGTCTATAGAGTGGTGCTCTATACTATACCACAGACCAATGATAAGCACAAGGATATCCTTTTACTTTTATTTAATTTAGCCAAACCAGGAGTCATTTAGGCTAATGCATTTAGAGGAAATGAAGACATATTGTACTCATGGGTGTCAAAGTACTCAATACATTAAATGACACTGCTGCATGTTTGTGGTCCTCACAGATGCCAGGAACAGCAAGCCTGGAGTGGAAACCTACTGATCACTTGCCCACAGCTCTATAATGATGTAGTGTTGTTATCATCTGACCTTCTGAGAATGTCGCCATGATAGCCTGGTTCACAGGGTGGCATTATCGTTTTAACTGTGTGATGCACTAAAGGAAAGGTATGTAGGGAGGATGTCATGTAAAGCAGTTCCAGCTGTTAAATGCAATGAGCAGATGAAATGACTTTTTCATTTTTGGTTAATGCAGTGAAAGAAAATAACGGACCCTAAAAAAGCTGATGAAAAACGTAAAAAATAAATACCAAAAGCATCCATGTATCCAAAGCAGTTAATTTAGGCCGAAGCCAGGAGCTCAGTGTCAACGTGCAAATCCATATTCCTGCAACAGATCTCATTTCTCTCTCCACAGAGTGATATATAACCTCTCTGCTTTCTCCTCTGGTTTCATATAATACTAAAATCATTTCTAAACCAACTAGAGGCTGTTATGATAGTTATTCCACTGGTATATACCAATTAAATTTTAATTTAAAACTTCCATCTAAGATAGAGATCACACAATTAGAATGAGATTAATCATTTTTATTAAGAGGCTTTGGAATCGATAAAATGGTGGGCTTGCATTTGGATGATTTACATATTATTATATTTTAGAATTTAAATGACTTTTAAGATTATTTATTGATTATGATGGTAACAGTGGAAGTAATTAGTTTACTCTGCTGAATTGGACTAAGCTGTTCTGCTGTAATGCTTTTAGGGAGTGGTGGTGTAGACAGAGATAGTGTGATGAAAAAAAGCTGAGTCACTATCAGAGCAGTTGTAGAATTAAAATTGATTTCACTGAATGACTTTATATATGAAATACAACACTAAGGGTTCAAACAATTGTTCCAAATCTTACCTTGACATTTCTCTTGATTATCTCTCGGCTCATGAGGACACGCCCCTCAGACAAGTCGATCCCAGACAGGGGAACAAGGGTCTCGCCAATGACTTCATCACGAGAGAACCGGTCAAAGCTCAGCACCATGAAGTGAAGGGCCAACTCTGACACACGAGCAAGTGAGATGCCGTAGAAGCTGAAGGTCTCATCAAAAGTGGGGTCTAGAGTTTTTCGCAAGACTCTGGTCTTCACCCTGTGCTTTTTCTCCGGCAGTAGGGTCAGCTTGATGTAAGGGTCAGAGGTCAGCGACTGCTCGTCAGTTGGAGTCAGACCATGGGCTTCCTAGAAAAGTGAAAACAATCAAGTATTTATGACTGTATGTATTAAAAAGAAGTATTATACTGGTTTTAAAGAACCATCTTAAACATATACAGTACCTTGATATGAACAATGAATGCCTTCCTCTCTGGCTGGTATTCAAGGGAAAAGTGGAGGGTCCCTAGTCCAGCCTCCTTGTCTTCCCCCTGGGGCCTGTCCACAGCTGGGGTGGGTGCTTGGCTGGAGAGAGTACTGGATGGTGAAGGCAGGTCACGGCGGTCCATCACACCAGGCTGGGTGAACCCTGCATGGGGAGAAGGCAGCTCCAGATCTGGGGAGCTCCGCAGCTTCTGGTGGTGATGAAATGGTTTGGTGGTAAAGTTGCCATTCAGATCCCGTTTCTCCAGGTCCAGATGGAGATTTGGCCTTGAGCCATTTGGGCTTGATGCCAGTTTGTCTGTGCCAGCTGCATTCACTGGTGGGGCGGTGTGGCAGTTTCCATTGACATCTGTTTTACTGGTGTCGTTAGCTGATGTGGTGGGAGGCGCAGCAAACTTTTTCTTGCCACTGAGGCTCTCTGGGTAAATGTCAACTCCTTTGAGCATGTGCACAAACTTGTACGGAGGTGTCTTCTGGGACTTGGTGTTTTTACGCTGGCAACAGATCCACGCAAAGGCTGACACAGTGAATACGAGGCCGAAGACACTCACCACAGCAACACCTACTGGCACTGCCACTGTGGAGGAGGAGAGAATGAAGGGAAGGACAGCGGGGGTGTGGGTGGAAAGATGGGGAAAAACAATTCAGCTAAGTAAAAATAAATAATAACTTAACAAAATAAGCAGCAACTGTAAAACAATTTCCATCTCCCAGATTTTATTGTTACACCGAGGCAAGTGAGTCCATTTTGTGATTCTGACTAATGCAGCTGCAGCCTTGACTCAGAGGGAGAACAACGCAATCTGTTCAACTCTGATCAAATCTCGGCATCACTGTTTTCAGATTCCAAACATGGTTACTCTTTATGAACAGGAAACAGGTGGAAAAATAATGAACTTATGGGAAAACTACTCAACGTCTTTTGTGACAAGGTGATCTCTTCATAGCAGCTTTATAAAAACGGCTAAACTCAGATCCAATCATTGTCATGAAAGCATTATAAAGATCAGTGTACACTATTACAAGGAAACAGGCAGAAATATTGAAAATTTAAATATTTCCAGCGAAAATTTAATACATGTGGTTTGGGCAAATCATTATTTCAACCGTGGTTGTTTCGGCTGGGCGGTCCTGATCTTAGAAACAGTACTTAATAACGCAGATATCTTTAGTCATACTCATCAAGGATGATGGTCACTACTATTGGGATGACTAAGGCATATTTAGAGACCTAGTTCCTGTCAGTATTCCTTTCATGGTATTGCTGGAGACACAGATATTTACAAGTGAATGCTTCAGTTCTTTGTTTTGCAGTGCTGAGCTGTGACTCACCATCAATCAAGCTGCCTTGTCATGCTACCAGATTTAATAGGGTTGCCTCGCAGAGGAAAATGCATACCATTTCCTGCAATTAAGCAGGCGACATAGTGGAAAAGCACTCAGATCAGCCCATATAAAGAAGGAAGAGGTGGAAGTGGCAAGGTGGTGGTTGTGGTAATCAATCACTCTGATACCTATCTTTAAAATCTGCCTTTTTCATATTGTCAACACAATCATGGCTCTGCTTTTGATAATTTGAGAATTAGTACAGTATCACTTATTCACACTTTCCTAAGACAGCCTTTGTGCTGGGGTTATTGTATAGCAAATGTGTTCTGTTAACACACAGCAAGCAATAAGAATATATAGTTCCCTTCTCATTTAAACCTAAATAATTAATCTGTGATCTTCAGAGTTTCTATGGGATTGGGGTGATCTAATAATATTGTAGAGATCTGCGTTCATATAGTTTTTTAATATTGTAGGCTGATTTTGGCTGTGTAATAATCTGAAAATACAACGAAATTCACTTTATCCATGAGTAAGCAGCATGTTCATTTCACTTTTAGATCACAGCACTTACACATATGGTATACTCTGCTTTTTTCATGAATATTTCAGCCCAGTAGCTGTCCTGGGTGGGATGGCTTTCAAGGCAGCAACAACAGACAGATGGATGAGGCAACGGGAGGGCGGTGAGGTAGCAGCTGAACCGAGAGGAAAATAAAGAAAACAAACAGGTGCTTTCCTGGCTTTACCTGCGCTGTAGTAACACCTAGAATACAAAAATAGTGACTTCATTGTTGCACCCATTAATATCGCACTGAATAATGAGCTCCACCCTTTCCTGATAATTAGCTGTCGCCCTTTGGCCAGCTGCAAAATGGAGGAATGAAGTCCACCCAAACACGTTGTTTTTACGACACACTGCGCGAGCCATTCGCGGAATACTAGTTACACGCCCTACAAAACTAGGAAACAACGAAGAAGAAAAAGAAAAGAAGAAGAAGAAGCCAACATTTAGAAAGTCAGCTAAATTCGAAATCCATAAATTAGCTTCTGGCCACTTCCAGCCAGTGCTAGCTAACACTTTTAGGATGAGTCACGCGGCACCTTTAGAAGAAACCAGCAGCCAGCTCAGACATCCACGCCTGGGCTTTTCTCGATGAAAACGATATCCCTGAAGTTTTGAGCAAGATTTGGACTCACCGAGCTGAGCTCCATCGTCCACCATTGGAGCCATGGTCGCTATCCAAGGTGCTGAACAAGGTCCGTCTGCTTCAACGCTTCAGCTTCGGCGCTGCTGTCTGTAGCGGAGCCGCTCCTCTGATGCTAAGCTCGTGCGGTTTTTCTCAGATTTTATTAATAATACAAAAGTCTCTGTAATGCTTCAATAATTAAAAACCAAACAGGATTTCCCAGAGAGAAGTATGGGCTGATGCTCTGTTCTCAGCCTGCTGCTGTTACTCCGTGATGCGTGAGTGTGTCTCTGAGGCGGCAACACCCCGTTTCTTCTCTCTCTCTCTCTCTCACTCACTCTCTCTCACTCTCTGTTCCCCAGCCCCCCGCCTCCTCCCCCACGGTAAGGCTGAGCTCATCAGTGCTGACGCAGTAGTGACGGAGGCTGGCTGTGAAATCAGGACCCCCGGTGAAGCAGCACAACAGGGTTGCCAATTTTCTTGATTGATTGCTAGGAATTGAACACTCTCCTTGTGCGTCTTCTTCATCCGTGTGTATGTGATGTGGTTGTGTGTGTGTGTGTGTGTGTGTGTGTACATCCTTAGTCCATAAGACTGCTGTATTGTTATTGTGGTCATATCATTCATTAACATCAGATGTATTTATGCAGTTATGCTTTACTCTGACGAAATCATAATTTTTAAGTAAAAGGTGATTATATTACAGTCCTGTAGGGGCTATAGCAACCGCTATAGGAAACAACAGGAAACACAATAATACAGACTACGAAAAACAATTGTAATGTTAAATGGCTTTTTAATAACAACATAAAAATACTTTTATGAAGTCTTGACCACAACAAAACTTATCCACTACTTGGATAGCCTAAGTGAAAGATACCAGACAGGTTATAGGAGCATGATGTACACTGTAAAAAAAAAAATCCTAATATAAAAGTATTTTTACTGTGTATTTTACAGTTTTGTTCTGTTCTTCTAGAATATCATTAAATTTACATAAATAGACTGTGATTTCACATTTCAAATGTAAATTAACGTAAAATCACTGTAATGTAATAAAACATAATTTTCTTGTGTTTTAAATGTATTTGTCTGTACATATGCATATTTAGATTGCTAAAATACATTCACAAATGTATCATGATTTCACAAATATGTGTCTGTTATTTGAAAGATTGAACTGTTAAATTCAAATGTAATGCTATGGAAAAATATATAAAATGATTCTCATAAACTTTTTTTACATCAAATAATTATTATTATTATTGCTATTTAGGGCGATCGTGGCTCAAGAGTTGGCAGTTTGCCTTGTAATCAGAAGGTTGCCGGTTCGAGCCCCGGCTCGGACACTCTCGGTCGTTGTGTCCTTGGTCAAGACACTTCACCTACTGGTGATGACCAGAGGGGCCGATGGTGCGATATGGCAACCTCGCCTCTGTCAGAATGTCCCAGGGCATGCAATCCATTATTATTTAAACCAACTGTTAACTGTATATTTCTGTACGTTTAAGTATTATTATTCATATTGCCACATTCATTGACCTTGTTTATAGGTAATTTCATTGTTTAATCACATTAACATGTTCCTAATTTAATGTTTAAAAGCACTTTAAAAAGGCAAAATCCCATGTAAAATTAGGGCAACAAACTGTATTGTCATTATTGAAAATAACCGTATTTTTATGAGAAAGTTATTTTCTGTTATTTTATGGTATTATTTTGGCGCCCCAGCTGCCGGAATATTACTGTTTTTCTAGGATTTTTTTTTTAACAGTGTAGGCCCTACACTGACGGTCACCTATGGTTTCTGAACCAATTCAGTTGCATGAGAGAAGACAGCTGACAGGAGATGACTTCTTACAGATACAAGCAATTACTGAGCAATGGAAGAAACACTTTCAGAACATCTTAAGCCAAGAAGAACAAAAGTACACAACTGCAGTACATGCACACAGCAAGTCAGCAAACTAGATGTGGTGCTTGAGCAAGCAGGCATATTTAGTAGAGAGGCCTATATCACAGCAGTTCATCTCAGGTGGGCTGGAATATAATTGCAGAAGAGAGGCTGCCTATAGCCATATATTATGGAGAATTGTCTTATCTTAAAGGACCAAAGGGAAGACCAAAAGATAGGATAAGATAGATAGAAAGATATTTTAACATTCTGAAACACACAGGGACCCTGAAACCTGGGAGGCACAAGAAATACAGAGATCAAATTGGTGCAATAGTTGATTGTCAAATCAACTATTAATGCTGTTGAGGACAGATGTCAACAACGTTATGTTGCTGCAAACATCAGTTGGAACATATCTTCCAACTACATGGCCAAACAATACAACAGATGTGGAAAACTTAACTGAGTACAAGTGAGCATGCTCCAGTCACTGTCTACATAAAAAAAATGATGGGCTGTCACTGATGATAATGATGATGACGATGATGATGCTGAGTAGTGTTACCTTTACTATTTGCCATCTTCCAAACTATCCACATCACAGTAATACTCAATAAAGGGTATATAGAAATTGTAACATATATCCACATATATATGTTAAAGTAGGCTTACTGGCATAATGTGTATCCCTGTATCCACAAACAGGACTTGATGTGCATACACAAGATCATTTCTTTGGAAAAAGAAATATATATAAACACATTTAACATTTTATATAGTCAAATTCTGACCTCTGGTGTCGATTGTAAAGAATGCATTTCTCCTAAAAATGAAAGAAAAATCAATGGCAGTGTGACTTCAACTAACAGATGTGCACTTAAAAGGAACGCGTGCTTAGAAAAACGAGATCAATCAACCTTCTGAAAAACTACAAAAATATTTTAAAGCAATAAAAATATTATTTTGCATATATGCATTTTAAATTGTATTATATTAATTTATTGCATAAAAATGTATGCAAATTTTGCCATTGCCATTAAATTGTTATGTTATGCCATGGAGGTGGGCTTCCCTGCTGTCCCCGCAACCTGACCTCAGATAATCAGAAGAAACTGCTTTGATGATTTATTGTTTGCCTTTATTTTAGATTTTAACTTTTATTGAAATGGTTGTCATACATTTTCAAACAATGTGCATCATTCATAATGCACGGCACAATGTGCCACACCGTTCTGTTGCATTGTATTAGGTTTTTTTTTTTTTTATTAGGTTATCATATTATATTTAACATTGAATTTTCCTTGTTCACTGTCTGTTTGGAGTATAACCTGCATAGTTCATAATGCATGATGTGAGGTGCCACACAGTTAAGTGGAATAATTTATTATTGAAGAATGTGATGCCTTTTGTCAGAGTTTTTGACATTGTCCATTAAATCTCCAATTTAACTTGATACCTGAGTGTGTTTTTTTTTTACTTTTAGACTAGTTGATTGGCTAGTCAGTGCTTCTTCAGGTCAGAGAGTGAGGGCGTTTTCGCCTTTGTTCACAGAGATTTCTATACAATCTATCTCTCTGAAAGCACACAAACGCCCCCTGCTGGCCATTACAAGAATCCTGGTTCAAGGATCTTTAACTTGGTAAAACATTATTAGTGTTAAATGGCTGCCAAGTAAAGTCTAAAAAGAAGTTTGCAGATTAATACTGACCCTTTCCCTGTTTTAAAACTTTTTTCATTTTTTACACCCTCAAAAGGATTAGTCAACACTAATACACCTATTTCCTAATAAAATGAAGTCAAATGATTAGCGTGAAACTTCAATAAAGCTTTTGTGGTGGGGCGTGGTCTGTGGTGCCGTGCAGACGCACTTGCACGGCATCTGCAGATCACGCCCGCGGTGTTAAATCACGGGGAAGCAGGGTTGAGAGTGTTTTTGTGGTGGTGTGACAAATGTAAAAATAAAGATGGCTCAAAACACGGATCTGTGGTCTCGTTGTGTCTTATTCACACCACAGCTTTATTTTCCAATTAATCTTGAACTGGTTCCTGTTATCAAACTCAACCCTGTCGACTGATCATACCGGAGTCATGTGAAATAAAAATCAGTTTAAGTTATTGAGCTTTTCTTAATTACTGCTAGATGGTCATTTCCAGCAGTGATGTTTTAAAACAATACATCTGTTGGTGTATTGTCTCCTGCTGTTGTTTCTCTTTCAAATTTGTTTCTTTAGAGCACCTTATCTAACATTGTGTGCAAGCCTTTCCTCTCCATGTCTTGGAGCTAGCACTGCATCAGATGGTGTGTTGCCTCTTGCTGTTCCTTCTCTTTAAGTACTTCTGCATTGCTTCATCCAGCATGACTCGTATGCCTTCACTATTTTTCTCTGTGACTTTGCCCTGCATTGTATTTCTTGGCGCATAACTTCCATTTTATAAAGTTTGCACTGCAGCAGTTGGTGAGTTGCCTCCTGCTGTTCTTTTTCTTTTAAGCATTTGTGTATTTCTTTGTATTTCTTTATTGAACATTGTGTGCAAGCCTTGATTTTTCCTCTCCATATCTTGGATCTTGAACTGCATTTCTTGGTGTACAGCTTCCAGCTGAGCTTCCATATATTGAAGTTTGTACTGCATATGTTACTGTATTACCTCCTGCTCCTTTTTCTCTTTTAGCTTCTCTGTATTCATTCCCAGTGCTTTATCAGACATTATTTTCCTTTGTATTTAATTTTGTTCTCCATGTCGTGGAACTTGCATATCAGTGTACTTCTCCTCTGCATGAGTTTTCTCCAGGTGTAGTTTTCCTCACTACATTAATCAAACTCCCTTCTGAGGATTATAAAATCACTCCTCTGAGGAGCAATGGGGTGAGCATTTTTTTCTTGGCTGTTTTTTTTTTCAGAGACATTTTAGTAGCTCAATAAAATTTTTCAAATTTTTCTTAGTTGATTGATAGCTGTGAGCATGAAAGCTTAAAATGGTTAACCTTAAAGTTTCTCTTGCCTACTTATGAGTTATAACAAAAGGGATGTTTGATGTAAGATTCTAATGATGTCACTAAGCTGCTGGTAAGGTCAACAATTCACATGCAAATTAGGTAGTCACAGGCAATGTTCCCTCTAATTTTTCATGTGTCTGAGC
>CAKLIZ010000753.1:71546-96361 GCA_922035795.1 Oreochromis mossambicus | reverse complement strand
ACCAGACATAATCTGTCAACCGCCCTCTTGCTTGGGGTGTGTTACATATGCTGATGTTTAAAGATTGTATTACTAAATAATGTTTTTAACAATTAGGTGAAAATAAATATCAGACGAAACGATATTCTCTTCTGTTATCTTTTATTATTTGTTACTTGAATCAGTATCCACACTGCACACAGTCAAAGTTATTTTCAAAACATACAGAAACAGGTCTTATTTGGTTAACAAAATGACATACCATTGCATTGTTACAAACAAGGTTATCACTGTACATATTAATTAGTCTTGAATAAGACAACCCTTTTTGGACATGATATAGAAAAAACACACAGTGTTGTCCGCAGGTTACCGAAAAGTCATTCTGAACCTGTCTCCCAGAATACAATATCCGCGCGGTGTTTTTTAAAAGAAAAAGTTTTATCTCGGGTGAAAACTTATCAGGTGAGTTGCCGAAGCTGTCAAAAAAGTACCCTTGCTTGTCTTTTGTGATATAGAACGCCAACCAGTGCTTCCCAGGTAAGGCAAGGCAAGTTTATTTATATAGCACAATTCAACAACAAGGTGATTCAAAGTGCTTTACAGAGACATTGAAAACAAAACAGATAAAAAGCATGATTTAAAATTGATTAAGACAAGCAAACAAACAAACAAACAAACAAACAAACAAAACAGTATATAAAATCAAAAATCAAAACAGTATATAAAATCAAAACAGTAGATAAAATTAGAACAGTAGATAAAATCAGTAGTTAAAATGTAAATTTTGAAATTTAAGCTTAAAAGTGTGGATTTGGTGCTTTATTCAAAAGCAGCTGAGAACAGGTGAGTCTTCAACCTGGATTTAAATAAACTGAGTGCTTCAGCTGATCTGAGGCTTTCTGGGAGTTTGTTCCAGATATAAGGAGCATAAAAGCTGAATGCAGCTTCTCCGTGTCTGGTTCTGACTCTGGGAACTGATAACAGACCGGATCCAGATGACCTGAGAGATCTGGAAGGTTCACACTGGGTCAGGAGGTCACTGATGTATTTTGGTCCTAAACCATGCAGAGCGTTATAGACCAGTATCAGAAGTAAGTCTGATGGATCTGTATTCACAATGCCCATGCACGGATATCTGATGGTCTTTGTCGGCAGCTGGTCACATGCTAAGACTCCTAGAAGATGAGCCTTGTTACTAATCCTTTTAACAATGCTGGTTAGTTCTATTGTATTCATCTTGAATCTTTAGTAGTAGTGCAGCAGCACTTGTCTCATATTAGATATTTCGATGACTGAATCAAATACAGAGTAACACACCAGGTTCATTGTTCGGGGTAGCGGATTTCTGAAACGGGTTTCCAGCCTCACATTCCCTGTTTTAACTAACGATACATTCCCTGAATTTCCCTCATCAGCTTCCAGATTGAAACAGAATAATGTGTAGCCATTACCAAAGTCCTCACGGGTTATCGATAGCCCCCTATTCTTTAAATGTCTTCCAGTGGTTTGTATCAGCTGACAGAATTCTCTGGTATAGTGTTTTCTCTGAAAATTTGGCTGGAATGGTTTGGCCGAGTACGATCAGCCCATCAGCGTATAAACACATGAATTCTATATCACAGTTCTCAAAATTAAAGGGATTACGTGTTAATGAGCCGGTATAACCTTCATTATCCACGAATGCAATGATGACAAATTTAAGCAACCTGCCCATAAATAAATTGTCATTGGTTGATATTCTTGCCCCGGCAGGTATGGAGAAGGTCTTTAAAGAAACTCTGTCTACAGCGTATTTTGCATTTGCATGATGCAGTGCCTTGCCATGTGCCAGCCTGACACTTGGTGAGATACTCACCTTTTTTACAAACAAACTAGCAGATACAATTTTAACTTTATAGGCTGTGTTACCTCCAGTCATGAGAGCAAATTCGTCTTTAGACCGCACAAATTTCAGCGACAGATCAATTCCATTAAGTAATAATTTTTCTTGAAAAAACAGGTCTTCGTGTACCTGAGCAATCAATTCAACAATACTGCTATTCGCTGTGTAACTACCTCTGGTGACCAGACCTTGGTTCTCCCCTTCTATAGATGTATCATTCATGTGCGAGGCTGTGTCTTTGCAGAATAATGCGGTGCTGAACTGTGTATCCAAAGTCTCCTTATTATAATTGATAAGACATTCTATTATGCCTCTGTACGGATAGGTGTTGGATGATTGGCTAATCAAGTGATCCCCCAAATTTACATCTACCTGACTAAATAAGGTGCAACCTGGATAATTAACAAATCCCACGTTTGCATCCCTGCCTAAGTTTGTGCCATCGGCATTTGTGATTCTTACTCGCGTGTAGATATAGGAATCGTTTAGATCCAGGTAATCCTCTCCGGAAGATGAGATGTAAAACTCGATCGGACCTCCGTCTGTGATTGCAGAAACTGGCGGAATTTCAATAAACGTTGTTTTCTCTATGGACGTCTGTGTGTATGGGACGGTAAAAAGATCGAGCTCTGTTTTTAGACATTCTCCCGATTGGTTGTGCAACAGAGCCATTTAGAATATGTCAAATGCTGTAGTTTTTGAGCGACTGGTTCTGGGTCTTTTCACTCCGTGCGGTTGTCTCTGTTTGGTAGCTTTCCTGGCAGACTTTGTCGTTTTACGCTTTTTAGACGGCGGTGTATCACTCATGCGTGCAGTGGGAGGGGTCTTAGAAGGTTTGGGTGTATACACATACAAGCCGTTGCCATCCTGCTTAGTAGATGCTGGCTTGGTTATGTTGGATATGACATCAGACACTATGCCTGATGCTGCTGTTTTTAGGTGGGGTTTGACAATGTTGACTCCTTTTTTAAACAAGGGTACAGCAAATCTAAACAGGCTGCGGAACAAAACCCATATTGCGTGCTAGTCCCGATATAACCATTCAATTCGCCACCAGCCTGATTTAAATAGTATCTTAAATATTTTGTTTCATCTGTGTTGTAGCCAGACATCCTTATTTTTTTTAAAAATGGTGCCTTATGGGACGGAGGTGGAGCTTGACAAACACCTTCCCGTATAAAAAGGGTATGTGTCGATTTTGGTCGTCTTTCAAATCAATTTCTATGTCATCGATTAAGGATTTTGAGATAGGTGTGTAGTGTGGGCTGTCAAATTGAAGAATGGCTTCCCGACGGTCATCGTCTGTTATATTTATTGCTCTTAATAGCAAGCATACCACATGCTGGTAATCAACCATATCTGCATAAATAAAAATGTTATATTTTCCGCCGTATATGTCTGCAGGATTTGGTGCGTATGTGTTTTTATAATGAAGTACAAATGGTTCTTCTGATTTGAATCCTAAGATTTCTGCCAGTCTCCCTCTAAATGTAAGAACTGTGCCCCTAGGGCCCATAACACTAACGTAGTTACTAACTTCGCTGTATTGTGTTTTAATGTCGCTAGTGGATTGATGTTGCTGACATTTAAAATTTAATTCTTTTATTATCTGCGGCACAGATGTATAATGCCCCACAGACAGTTCAATCATGGTTATGGACAATGCTCCATCTTTGACTGGGTCATGAATTTCCACTCGCGAATCTGATTGTGGAAAAGACGACCATAGTCTTGGGTATTGAAATTCTATAACACCGACCTCATACGGTTCATTTAAAACAATAGGTTTTGCTAGCTTTGTTCTAAAATTAGATATCTTATTGCCTGGATAAACATGTGCTGAAGCATTTGAGAAGAGGCTCACATAAAAGCCTGCATTGTTGCTGTTCTTTGTTTTATCCATTCCCTCCTTCCTCAGTCTTTAACTAATGCAGAATGAAAGTATGCAGAGGTGTCGCGTCTCTGTTAATCACACTTCAATGATGTCTTTTTCAGGGATCCATGAATTAAATTGAGAAGGCCAACCGAGCCATTTGACCAGCGCTAACTTTTTCGAGCCCTCTATTTTTCTGTCAAGTATTTTCTCTATTTTAAAACTTTTGTTTTTGTCAATAGTCACCTGCTGTATCTCAGGTTCGTAAAATACACCTTTCACTACAGCTCCTGCGAGATCCTCTAGTTTGTATACGGGAGGGTCTCTTCCTAAATGCTCCTTTATGGTAAAGAACTAGTCTGTGTAGGTCTGATGGTAGCCCTTTCGGAATATGCCGCGTAGTTTAGATATTCTCACTGTATCACCCACATTGAATTTAAAAGCTACCGGTTTTGGGGGTTTCATTTTGTACAGGGTGTTAAAGACTACTTTCTCATTATCTTTACACACCTCGGAGCGGGTCATTTTGATAGAGCTGTGATAAGACATGTTATAGGCCTGCACAAGATCTTGGATCACATTAACATATCTTTGCGAGTTAACTGATGTTAAGTATTTCCACATTTTCCCCTTTAAGGTGCGGTAAAAACGCTCTACCACACATGATTTCATTTCACTAAAAGTTGAAAAATGTGTGATGTTATACTGCTCCATTAGTTTTTTAAAATGTTTATTATAAAATTCCTTCCCTAAATCTGTTTGGAGTTTTTCAGGCACACGGCCCTCTCTCAGAATATCACCAAAAGCCTCAGCAACAGCCTGTCCTGTCTTGGTTTCAAGGCACCTAACCCATGCATACTTAGAAAACATATCTATGCATGTCAATAAGTACCTAACATTATCATTGTCAGCAGAATATTCACGCATGTCAACCAAATCAGCTTGAAACTGTTTATCAATCCCGTTAACCAAAACTCTATTTCTGGGGAAATGTATCCTTGCAGGTTTATGAAGAGTATATGTGTCATCTCCTTTTAAAAAATGCTACACATCAGGTAATGATGGCTTTAACCCTGTTGCCTCACTGACAGCAATACGGAGCTTCTTTACACTTCCTAAACCCCCTGGGTGTGCGGGGTTATGATATATTTTTCTCAGCGTGTTTTCCATAATCACTTTGACCAAAACACAAATACAAATGACGTTAACATACGTTTTTATTTAATTTTCTGTGTAGTGCACAGTAAGGTTTTTTTTTTTTTTTATAACAGATGTACATTAAATCTTGTGTCTCCCAGACCAGTAGTTTCCAATCATGTGGAGCAGCGCTGATTTAACACCGCGGGTGTGATGATTGGTATTTAGCAGGTATCCGACATTCTCATCAATGGTGCATACTGAACTGATCTCAGTTCACACAGAAGACGCTCTGCAGTGCTGATGATTTGTTCTTTAGTCTCGCAGACGGTGTATGAGGATACAAACAGTCGGATGGCTGGGATGAATCGGGGTGTCCGGAGCTTTTCCATCACCTCATCATAGTAGGTCTCGAAGAAAAACACAGGCAATTCAAACAAGCAACTGTGCTGTAGCTGGCTGGGGTGACCGGATTGCCATTACCAAAGTCCTCACAGGTTATCGATAGCCCCCTATTCTTTAAATGTCGTCCAGTGGTTTGTATCAGCTGATAGAATTCTCTGGTATAGTGTTTTCTCTGAAAATTTGGCTGGAATGGTTTGGCCGAGTACGACTGCCCATCAGCAGGGAGGCTGGCTGGAGAGACTGATAGTTTGAAAAGGAAGAGGTTACTGGCAGCTGCAAACTTGAATCCAGGAGAGCTTGGTAGGTGGGTTCCAGATGCTGATGAGAAAACAGAGAAATAAGGTAAGTACACACGACGATTCACCAAGGAACAGACGTGAGGCCGAGAACTGACTAAAGTTGGCAGATAATCTGGCGAAGACTAGTTGTGTGCGCAGGTCATAAATACTGCCGGTATGATTGCCATCAGGTGAGGAACAACAAAGACTCCACCCAGGGGGGAGGAGCCGATGCTGTGGGAAACCATTCAGACCATGACAAAAACTTCAAACTCTATTTGTCTTTATTTACAATTGCAACACATTTCACAGAACCAATTGCTGTTAAAATTCTTCATGCTTCTGAAACATTTGAAAGGTATGGATATTTTAGAAACAGGTTCAGTCAGCTCAATTGCAAAACACGGGAAAAACTACAGACTTGCATGAGATACGCATTTGCAGAGTCCCCCATTATTCTGTTGTTCACAAGTAAGTTTCTTAAACCATGAGTAATTGTCTAAACAGAAATGTAAACTCTAGTCATTTAGTGACATGTAAAAATGAAACAAGAGAACTTGAAAGTATGGAAAAAAATAAACAGTAAAACAAAAACTGTCTTTAATGCTAAGACAATTGTATGCTGTGAGCATACAATTACAGTTCTACATGGTCTTCCGCAAGCATCTTTTTCTTAGACCGTGCACTAGTGAGGAGCACTGCCTTCCTCCAATGTTCATGAGTCTTCAGTATCTGTGGGCTATAAAAGGGTTCAAAGACAAAAGGAAAAAAACAAACAAAAGAATTATTTACAAAACTTAAAAAAAATACACAATATCCCTTGTGCTTAAGAATTCATGTCTTTCTAAAGAAGGGCCATACTGATGCCTTGGATGATGGTGATTGGCTTTGAGCTGCTCAAAGAAGTCCTGCCCTTAATTAATTCTTCAATCTTCAATATGATCAACCTATCTCTAATAATCAGCTATGTACCACAGGCCTTCAAGCTGGCTGTAGTTAAACCTTTACTCAAAAAGCCATCTCTAGACCCAGCAGTCTTAGCTAATTATAGGCCAATCTCCAACCTTCCTTTCATATCAAACATCCTTGAAAGAGTAGTTGTCAAACAGCTAACAGATCATCTGCAGAGAAATGGCTTATTTGAAGAGTTCCAGTCAGGTTTCAGAGCTCATCACAGCACAGAAACAGCTTTAGTGAAGGTTACAAATGATCTTCTTATGGCCTCTGACAGTGGACTCATCTCTGTGCTTGTGACTGTTTTTGAATTGTGCTGCAGGTAAAAAAGGAAGAAAGCTGCTTCCAAAGTTTAACAGGAAAGTGAAACAGGAGAAATAGCTGGAAGAAAAGCTCAGTTTCCTCTACGTGTCACATCCACGGTGTCTGTAGATCATGGAGCCACTGCAGAGTTCACAGCTTCACCTTTTGTGCTCTTTAGATTTGCACTGATTACAAAACCACAGAGTTCACATGTTTCCGGTTACTGTGGAGCTCCGCAGTGGCTGCAGCCAAACCCTGCTCATTTGCTCTGAGCCAGTCTGAGCAGTCAGACGACATATTTGTAAATCAACACATGAAGGTTTGGCCGTCTCACAGTCTTCAGGTGGAGTCCCTCCTCCTTCCAGAAAGCTTGCTCACCTGTGTCCTTGCTTAGTGTCCAGGCGTGGAGTGGAGCTCGCTGTTGGTGTGTGTGCTTGAAGAAACTGTAAGTTTGCTTTGTTTCCTCCTTTAACAATTTGTCTATTTGTTTCTGTGATGTTTGGGCCAGATGTTTAGCTCTTATTTCAGGGCAAAGTTTGATCACTCTTGTATTTGAAGACAAATCATTGATAAATTAGTGATAAATTGTTTTAATTGATCTGTATGAAACTTAAGATCCATCAGAGACTGTTCAGTAATGTCATGGAAGATTCGTTTTCCATTTACCTGGATACAATGAGATAAAATCAGTTTTCCCCAAAAGCTCATTCTGTTCATCTGGATGTAGAGGTTTCAGTTTCATCACTCATCCAACTGAATAAAATCACTTGGAAGAATAAGGAAATGTTTCTTTCACTGAAAACAAAATGTCCAGATGAACAGAATGAACTCTTTGGATGACTGAGCATGATGTAAGATAACATCAGTTTATTACAACGAAGTCGACATTCCAGTCTTATCTAGAAGTGACGTTCAAAAAACATAATGTAAAGCAGCTCCAGCTCAGTTGAATTTTACTCCAAGCAAGGTAAATTATATGGAGACTAGGACTTGAGTTATGCATATCATGCAGAAAAGTATGTAGTCTTTGCATTTTTTCCCATGACTTTTCCATGCCTTTGTGTTGTGTCCCTTTGAACTTTTTGTTGTTCAGTGGGTTTGAGTCTGAAAATTCATTTTCTAGTTTTGAAGCCTTTAGTTATTAATTGTTGGTCAGAGTGTGTCTCTCCATTTTGTGTTAAATCTTGTGTTAAATATAATTATATTATCCCTTAATGGTACATTAAGAGAAATTAAACAGCTGACCTAATACATGTTAAAATTCTGTCTGTTGTAATGAAGTTCTCTTAGTGAATCATGTCTTGCACTGTGTGCACAATTATTAGGCAAGTGGGTATTTTGGCCATATCATAATTTGTACACATATTGTCCAACTTCAAGCTGTATGAACTTATTGGATTTAAGTATATCAGGTGATCTGTGTTTTCGTAACGAACAGCACATTCATACCTCTCCCTCCATAACAAAAGAATGTGTGAGGTGTAAAGTACAAAACATAACCCTGATACTTGTGTTTAATCTACTTTAAATGTGTATAAATGATTGTTTTTAAGAAAGTTGTCAGTTGTTTTTTGTCGCTTTGTAATTTCTATTTCATGCATATGACCAGAGGCCTCCTTGCATCCTCAGTCTGTGCTCAGCAGCCAGTTCATTCAGACAGACACTCAGTGAACTTGAATTGTTGGAGATGTTCATGCTTTCCTTTAACAAGAACTCAGATTTCTTCATGAAAAAAGGAATGGATTAAAAACAGAAACAATTCATTGACATGACTTTAATCGCCTTGTTAAAAAGCAGACACACAAACACAGTACAAAACACTCAGACATGAGGAAGTGTTCAGTTAAACATTCCTGTCCTGACAGCTGATGATTGAGGCATTACAAAAACTGATGAACTGATATAGAAAAACAGGAAATGAGACATTTAATTTACTTTACATAAAGTAAATCTGATATATGATCTGGATAAAACTCTAAGTCAAAAGAAAACCTTATGTTTGTTAGTCTTTTTACAGCTCTGTTAAATTACGCGTTGTTACTGTTGATGCTTCACAAATTTCAAGTGTTCCGCAAACTAAAACTATGCTGCATGCAGTTACTGGTTTTTCTAGTTTTCTGCTTGAAACTTCCATACATCATTAAAATCATCTCTGTTTCTCAGAAACATGATGTAAGACAGAGGAGGGAAGTAATGCTGACTTCAACAAGCAGCTCAGGACCCACTTCTTCTCTTCTCTGGCTGTGTATATATTACAAATAATATTACATAAATTGTTATTTTAGATGTCTGTGAAGGTTCTCAGTCATCCAAGTCATCGTAGTCTAATGACCTCGGAAACAAAAGCGTCTGGACGTTTCACCTCTTATCCGAGAACCTTCTTCAGTTCTAAGGTCAAATGGCGGAGAGTCCCAGATTTTAAACAGTCTGTGTGTTTTTTTACGGGTTCAAATTATTGGAGACGGATACAAGAGGAAACCCTAAATAACAACCCTGGTCCGGCCGGGTCAAGTCAAACGATGATCTTAATTAACACATGTGTGGGAGATGGGTCACTGTACGCAGACAGCACCAGATCTCAAAATGGTGGAGCATTGCTCAAACTCTTATAGCCTCTAGTGGCCCCCACCTAGTCATGAAAGCCTAAACATTCACATTCTTTCTCTCACACAGCGCCTAAGCTATGACCTTGGCTCCCTGTTTATCTGCTCCTGCTGAGATGGGGCAGAAAACCTCTCCGGTATATTCTGCTCTCTTCTAATCAGACAAATAAGATCATGACTCTCTGAAAACTCTTTCTTATAACTCAGCCGTATAATGCATCATAAAACAATATCATTCATTCACAATAAATCAGCAGTCTAATGTGATAGAAATCAGTTTAACAAATGTAATAGTTATCACCTTCTTCTAATTCAGGAGAATAATGCAAACTAAAACTACATAATATTACACAATCTTTAATTACGGGTACAACATGTCATAAAGGTAATATTATAATCCCACAGTTTCCTGTTTTACTTTGTAGGTCTGTGTCTCGTTATGTCAGTTTCAGCTGCGTCCACCCTTGCGTGTCATTCCCTCATTACCTGGTGTGCATTTATAGTGTGTGTTTGCCTCTGCTCGCCGTCACGTCGTCTACTTTACTCTGTGTTAACTGGAATTCATTCTGAGTCTCTCTACCAACATTTTCCGTGCATTTTGCTCCTTCTCCCGTGTGTGTTTGGTTTCAGGTTAGTCTTTAGTTTTCCCAGTTTAAGTTTGTTTACTCACCGCTCTTCTCTTCTGGTTTTTTGCCACCTTGTCAGTTCTGTAAATAAAGACTCACTCGCACCCCAGCCAGTACCTGCATTTTGGATCCTTTTCTCAATACACCACACGACTGCTGCCCCAGCCGTGACAGTTTTCTTGGCAATGCATAGGGCAATGAAAACCATATGGGCTATATTCTTTTCTGTAGTGACATAATCTAAGCTGCCTAACAAGCACACTAAAGGGGAAGTTGGAGTGTTACATTTCAGACACTTTGATAAGTCTTCACATCTCGTGCCAAAACTTCTGAACTGCTGGAGAGAACCAAAGAGCACGGATGTAATTGTCTAGTGTATTGGCTTGACAGTGTGAGAAGTTGTTGGAGGATGTAAAGCCCATCTTGAACATCCAGTGAACTGTGCAGTGTACTCAATGTAATATTTTGTATTGAATTAATTGAAGACTGGGATTTCTAAAGCTATTAACCCACCAAGTTGACAGGACAACAGAAATGCATGTTCAAAATATTATCATAAAAATAGAATTCCGCTCATACAGTAAATTACTTGTGCTGCATCAATCAAGCAGAAATCATTTCCCAATTTCCCAATCTCACAATATTAACAACTAAATTTATTGTCCGATCACTGGTTGGTCAAACCAGAATCATTTTTTCCCACAAAAATTAAACTGTTGTCCTGCAACCTAGAGAGTTAACTGTCAGCATTGGATAAATTCAGCATTTGATAACAAGTGTCTGTTAAATTGACACTATTTTAACACTGATGAGAGATAACAAGCTGATCTTCACTGCATGTGTGTTTGTGTTATTAGGTAGGTTTAATCAATGTCTGTGGAGCTGCATCTCCAGCAGGGCATGTTCTTAAAGCTGCCTTTCCTACACACTTCTCGGCTATTATTTGATCTTTTCTTTTTTTTTTAATTTAAACTAATGTGCTATGAATCCACTGGTATTTACATCACTTTACATAAACAGACTCACATGCTTAAGATGTTGTCTAATCTTCATGAGCTCCCTTGTGTTTGTGTTAGTAGGGTTAATGCATGTTCTGCTCAGTGATGGGAATAACGGCGTTACAAGTAACGGCGTTACTTTTTTCAGTAACGAGTAATCTAACTAATTACTATTCCTATCGTTACAACGCCGTTACAGTTACTAACAAGGAAACGCGGTCCGTTACTATTTTTCAACAAACAGACGGTTGAAGCTGTGTTCAGTTTACCGCATCTTATATCAGCTGCACGGAAGTAGCTGTAAGTAATCTGGACGCTACAGCTTTAAGCAGCTGTGCGCTCCCGCAGACGGTAATCACGAGCACAACACCTGGAGCTCAGGGGGCAAAACAATCGCATGAGTGCTGCTGTTTGACTGAGGAAGAATAAAGTAGTCGTGGTAAGCCAATCACATGACCACTTAAAGACAAAGCAACAAGGTGACATATACCAGTTTATAAATTGTGTTGATAGGTCACGTAAAACCAGAGTCATGATAAACAAGATATACACGATGTTTTTTCCTCAATAGTTTCGCCATGTTAGCGCTAGCTGCTTATTAGCAAAAAAAAACCCAAAACAAAACAGGGAAAGTTTTAGGAGTGATGGAGAGAGAGAGAAAAAGAGAGAGAGCGAGTTTTGAGATGTAAGATTTGTGTCGTTTAGCATGTTTGGAGTGTGTAGTTAATGTGTTGTCTTGTGTAGTTAGTGTGTAGTGTTGTGGATAGTTTTGTGTTGTGTGTCATAACAATGAGGCGACTGCTGTCTCCAGGTAGAAACAGCAGTGATACACCTGCTGCTGTCAGATCTGCAGGTATCAGGCTGTGATGTTCTCCTTTATAGTGGCAAAAATAATTTGTGTGCCATCTTATTGAAGAACAGCTGATTGTTCTGTAAATAGTTTGAAATGGTTATTGAAAAAAAGGGTAAAAGGTAAATGGATGCAAATAACTTTGTTGTTTGCAAAACTTGTGCATAGGATTTTAAAATTGACAATTAATATTTGCATTTGAAGTTATGAAATATGATTCATTAAATGTGTTTATGGTTGTTACAGTAAAAATATAACTTTTTCTACTGTGATTTTATGTTTTTTGTCTGATGTTAGATCAATTCTGGTTATACAGTATGACAAATGAGAACATAACTGTAAATTCAGGCACGTGAGGTTGTGCTGATGATACCAAACAAGCAAAGCAAATAGTTTTTTAAGGTAAAATGTGGAGGGAAAATCAAAAGTAGTAAAAAAATGACCAATTATACCCTGAACCCCAGAGGGTTAAACGTTCTTTGTTTTTTTTTTAAAGTAACACAATAGTTACTTTTCCAAGTAATTAATTACTTTTAGAATATTGTAACTCAGTTACTAACTCAGTTACTCCTTTGAAGAAGTAACTAGTAACTATAATTGAATTACTTTTTCAAAGTAACTTGCCCAACACTGGTTCTGCTTGTGTGTGTGATTTTGTATATGTTTCTTTTTGCAGTGTTTCAGATTCCTTCACAATTTTCCAACTTAAGCAGTCAGTTTTCTTTTCCCCAGGTTTACTAACCCAAATTTTGATTTCCCACATTAAACAACAGCATTCCTCTGTGTTCTCACTTACCCTCACTCTGTTATCCTCTCCCACTTCAACAGTCCAATAGCCGGCAGTTTTTCTTCAGTTTTGTCCTGTGTTCCACTGTCTCTTCTTGCCATTTTCTCCAAAGGTGGCAAATGTCAAACTCCAACAGTCTCCTCAGTTCTCCTCAAACGTTCTTTTCACATGCACAGTAAATTTGTAGCTCGCTGGAAACACAGTGCCATTCATCCAATCACTCAGGATGATGGGTTTGTTTTTCTTCTCCGATGCTGTTTGTCCACACTTGCTGGGTCTCTTTGCTCAGGACTTTGCTGCTGTCTCTTTATCTGCCATGTTATTGCTCTTTGGAACTGCATTCCTTGTCTTCAGGGAGGAGTGAGAGCTCGCTTGTGAGGATGAGGGACACATGGTGCTGTAAATAAGTTAGCCAGAAACTTGGCCTGAATGTTTCCAATGATGTTAAACTATAACTTTATTCCGACTGCTGCATGTGGAAAATTGATTTTCATCTGAAAGTGACAAACTAAGACATTTCCATTATTATCATCACTGCTTAACCGACACACAGAGCTCTCTCTCTGTCTTCCGTGAACTCTCTTTTCTTAAAAGCAGAAAATGAGATTGTAGTTGTTCTTGGCTGATAAACACAAAACCTTTTTCCTATGATTATTTTTCATCTACAATGTAAATTTTGTCTCTTTTTTACTCTTTTTTTTTTTTTTATAACTGGTGGCCTGCAGACTTACCGTACTCACAATTGGAGGCAATTGCTTTTACACAGCACACACACACACTGCGACGTCAGGCACATTCACACTCACTCTTTTCATCTGCATAAATAAACCATATGGCTGATGACATGTGCCATGGTGATCCATAAGTATGATCACAAGTTTATTTAATTATTTTTCAACCCAACAAAACAAATAAACAAAAACATGATGCTGATGCTATGAACACTCTACACACATGAGTCAAGATGCAGGAAAACTGCTGCGCATCTGAAAGAACTCACGGGAACGCTGCACACTCCAGTTATCATAGTTATCATAGTTTTGTTTCCTCTCTTTGATGAGTTCTCAGCCAGCTCCCGATCTGATAATGTGTAGCTTGCTCATCAGCTCAGAAAAGACCGCAATGGTGGTTGCAACTCACACAGTGGTTGCGTGCTTTGCCCACAGTAGCAAAGACTTGCACTTTCATATTCAATTCAGCTCCTCCATCATGTAGTTTTCAGCTGTTTCATACAGGGTTCAGCATATTTAATTATTTTCATAGGTGTGCTCTATATCTCAACAATGGCTCATAATGAGATGACAGTCTTTCAAACAGGTCAAGTGCCTCTAAGCACTTCATTAATTAAAATATTTACCTATTTACTTCATCTCATATGTGATCGTACTGAATTTGAGCAACCCTAAGCTTAATGCAGATTACTTTTAGCAATTGGTTAAATTAATGGTCTGGAGCACAGGCTGTTGTTGATCAGGGAAATCTAAAGAATCATCAAAACATTTTGTGTCAGCAAGGGGTGGGGGAAAGCCATTCACCAGAGCATAGCTTAAATGCTGTTTATGTGGGCTGGCCTTCTCCACACGCTCTTCAAGGCTGCTGTTTTTCCTGAAAACTTCTAACATTTGAATCCCTTCCATTTATAAGCCTGCGATTAACCGCACGGCTCAGGTCCGCGTGAAACCCGCGCGACCGTCCTCGCGTGAACCCGCGTGTAACCATGGTAACTTCTGACCCCACTTCCGCCAGTCCCTTTAATGTGGCGGGAATGAACCCCGTATAAGTTCCCTGCTTCCTTGGCTGCTGTTTAACTGTGGAGAAGATGGCCACCTTTCTTCCACCTGCAACAACAGAGCAAACCCCAGTCTTGTTGAACAGAAAAGGAAACAATTAAGGAAAAAACAGCAAGAATGGCATGCTAAAAATACTTCATCTTTAAACTAGAAGGAGCTTCTGCGGTGGGACACACAGGAGCTGCGTGCACTAACAGTCCCAGAAACCACAACGTAACAAACAACATAACAAAATAATAAAAATAGAATTAATAAAAATAAAATAATAAATGGAAATAATAAAAATAACAAAAAATAATACTTCCTTCCCAACAGTACCAACACTCTTGACGTTGCGTACAGCAAACACGGTGATACCCACTCTGAGCAGTCATTCCTGCCAACTGTCGCCATGTCCAGAATTCGAATAACCAGTATGCTCCTGTAATCTTGAAGTCAGACCAACCACATACTATTACTGCCGGCCAAACCACTGTCCTTGAGGGATGCCTGGTCACAAGGCTGTTCCAAGGTGAGAAAGCAGTTATTCTGGAACACCCCACCTCCAGTTCTCTGCCTGGTGGACTCATGGTAAAAAACCCCCTTGTGGACTTACCTCAATGTCGGCCATGTTTTCTGCCTGTTGTAGTGAGTAATGAGTCTGACCATGAAATCCACATTCCAGCTCGAGCTATTATTGCAGAAATCATCCCCTTCCAGGAAGTCATTTTCAAAGAGCAACACATCCAGTATTCAGACCAGTCTACAGAGTCGTTACCTCCATCTCAACCACAATACAACTTTGGAGATTCCCCTTTAACTCCAGACTGGAAGAACACATTGTTCAAAAGTTCAACAGTATTCCTGAAGTATTTGCCAAACACGATCTGGATTTCGGCAGGACCGACAAAGTTAAACACCAAATCAAATTGTCTGAACCAACCCCTTTCAAGCAAAGACCACGACCAATTCACCCTCAAGATCTTGATGCTGTAAGGAAACACCTGCAAGAACTTCTTGACTCCGGAGTTATCAGAGAATCTGACTCACCATTTGCCTCTCCAATTGTGGTTGCACGCAAAAAGAACAGCAGTGTACGTCTTTGTATTGACTACCGCAAACTCAATCTGCAAACAATCAAAGATGCTTATGCTCTGCCCAAACTGGAAGACACCTTCTCCGCACTTGCAGGATCCAAGTGGTTCACGGTGCTAGACCTCAAGTCAGGATACTACCAAATTGAAATCGAGGAGAAGGATAAAGCAAAGACTGCCTTTGTCTGCCCATTAGGATTTTGGGAATTTAATCCGATGCCACAGGGGATTACAAATGCGCCAAGCACATTCCAACGGCTGATGGAAAAATGTATGGGAGAATTAAAACTAAAAGAAGTTCTGGTTTTCATTGACAATCTCATTGTTTTTGCACCAACTCTTGAGGAACATGAAACTCGCCTGATGAAAGTTCTCACCAGACTCAAAGATTTTGGCTTGAAGCTTTCACTTGAGAAATGCATGTTCTTCCAGACATCTGTGAAGTATCTGGGCCATGTAGTGTCCCAGGCTGGTGTTGAGAGTGATCCGGACAAGATTTCTACACTCACTTCTTGGCCAGTGCCGAAAAACTTGAAGGAATTAAGATCTTTCCTTGGTTTTGCTGGGTACTACATACGTTTTGTCCAGGGATATTCAGCCATTGTCAAGCCGTTGCATGATCTCACTGCTGGTTATCCACCTTCCCAGAGGAACTGAGACGAACTATAAAGCCAGAGAATTACCTCAACCCCAAAGAGCCATTTGGAGGACGATGGACGCAAATATGTCAACAAGCTTTTGAGTCCATTATTGACAGACCTACTTCTGCCCCTGTTCTGGCGTTTGCTGATCCCAGAAAACCATACACACTCCACACTGATGCCAGTGCTACAGGTCTTGGTGCGGTGCTGTATCAAGAGCAGGATGGGAAAAACCGAGTGGTAGCATATGCCAGCAGAGGTCTTTCCCGGAGTGAGTCAAAGTATCCCCCCACAAATTGGAGTTTCTTGCATTGAAATGGGCGGTGACTGAAAGGTGACAGACAGCAACCCATTAACATACCGGTTATCATCAGCAAAACTTGACACTACCGGTTACAGATGGCTTTCAGCTTTGTCCACTTTCACCTTCAAATTAATCTGCAGAGCAGGAAAGCAGAACTCTGATGCTGATGGTTTGTCTTGCCGACCTCATGGTGAACTGTCTGATGATCCTCTGTCACAGAAAGAACGTGAGCGAATCTGGAGATTTGCATGGCAACATCTCAGTGAACCAGATCATGTCTCTATTGACCAGCATACCATCAAAGCAGTTTGTGACCGTCATCTGGTGTACAGTTCAAGCACTGATCAAGATCTTGCTCTGGTGTTATCAATGTCTGTCAATGTCAACAGTCTGCCTGACAGTTTCACGGACGACATCCAGTTTGCCTCCATGGTACTCCCCCAAATCTCAACAGCTTACCTGGCAGCCAAACAACGCCTTGACCCTGTCATTCGGCATGTCATAGCTCAGGTTGAGCGAGGAGAGTCACCACTGCCATTGCTGAGGGAAGAACTTCCCGAGCTACCTCTATTACTACGAGAAGTAAATAAACTGGAGCTCCATAACACCCTTCTCGTCAGGAAGAGACAAGTGGGAAGTGACCTCACATACCAGCTAGTGCTACCCGAGGGATATCGACCAGTTGTACTGCACCAACTTCATGATCAAATGGGTCACATGGGAATTGACAGAATGCTGGACTTGGTCCGTTCCCGGTTTTATTGGTCTAAGATGACTAGTGATGTGGTCAATAAAATAAGACACTGCGAAAGATGCGTGAGACTCAAATCTCCGTCTCAACGAGCCGCACCTCTGGTCAATATCAAAACCTCTCATCCCATGGAACTGGTGTGTATGGACTTTCTCTCTGTGGAACCAGACCGTGGAGTCAACGACATACTTGTCATAACCGACCATTTCACAAAATATGCCATTGCTGTGCCAACACCAAACCAGAAAGCCAGGACTGTTGCCAAATGTTTATGGGACAACTTTCTTGTGCATTATGGTATCCCACAACGTTTGCACAGTGACCAAGGCCCTGACGTTGAATCTAGAATCATCCGAGAGCTTTGTGAAATGGCTCGGATCCACAAAATAAGAACCACTCCATACCATCCAAGAAGCAATCCTGTTGAACGGTTTAACCGAATATTACTGGATATGCTAGGAACACTGACAGCTCAACAGAAATCTCATTGGAAAGATTTCATAAAACCCCTGGTGCATGCATACAATTGCACAAGAAATGATGTTACTGGTTTCTCAACATATGAGCTTATGTTTGGCCGCCAACCTCGCTTACCGGTGGACTTAGCCTTTGGACTACCACTTGCCAAAGAAGGATCAACATCCCACACACAATATATGGAAAAACAAAAGTCCCACCTGGAAGAAAGTTACAAGCTGGCCATCGAGAACTCAAAAAAGGTGATGAAACATAACAAAATCAGATTTGATACAAATGTCACTGCGTCAAAGCTGAATGTTGGAAACAGAGTTCTTGTGAGGAACGTGCAGGTAAGAGGCAAACAGAAGCTTGCAGATAAATGGGAGTCATCTGTGTAAATTGTAGTGAAGAAAGCCGGCACTCTTCCTGTGTATACAGTTCGACCCGAAGGCCAAGACAAGTCCCTGAGAACTTTACATCGAGACCTCCTACTGCCCTGTGGGTATTTACCTTCTGAAAAGGAAATGCTTACTAAGCAGAAGAGAGAAATGCCTGTCTTACCTGTGTCTCCTGTACATGCTGATGATGATGACAATGACGAAGAGGAACTCCTCTCATACCTACCTGTTCCTTTCTCTGCTGAACCTGTCACCTTCACAACAACCATTGACTTACCCAATACTTCTCAACCTGTTCCAGTTATCAACCAGCCAGATGTCCCTTTGTTGTGGCGGGAATGAACCCCGTATAAGTTCCGGGTCAATCAGCTACATGTTCCCTGCTTCCCTGGCTGCTGTTGTCCCTGTGGTTGGTGTACTTGTCAGATATTGACAAATTTTACACTGCATACTAGTTGACAGCGTGCAATAACCCGGCCGATTCATTCATCTTTACACCACCTCACAATCGACTCAACGGTGAGTTATTTATTTGTTTTTTTGTTTTTTTGTTTGTTTGTTCACAATTAATGAAAATGCGGAGCCGCGGTCGCGCTTTCTAAAACGCCGGTAAGCTAATGCTAGGCTAGTGACAGTAAGTGCAATTACTAGTTTTATTTATTGAATATTGTTGTTTTTGTTTATTCCACGATGGCCGAATGTTGACTTAACGTATCTAGAGTTGAACGAGTGATTTGATTTTTGTAGTTTTGTCCATTTTGGATGTTTTTTGTTACTTTTCTGATTAAATGCCAAAACGGCTGAATCTGTTGCGCAACACCTATGATTAAATGAGTTTTTAAAATATATTTGATTAACTTTGGATAATGTTTATTAGCTTTATTGCTGATATACTTTGATGGGACCCATGAGAATGTTGTTTTGTAATAGTATTTTGAATGATAGTTATTATAAGAGATAATATGTTATGATTTGTTTGGTTATTGGTTGTTGTATGAAACATGGCATTAATTACTTGAATTTGTTATTTATGGATTTATGTATTTATTTTGTCACAGCAGTAGAATGCTGTTTCATTTTCTTCTGTGAATGATAATTTATGTTTTTGACCTTGTTTAGGTCAGGTTTTTTTTCCCCCGCGATCAGCCCTGATCAGCGCGGGATGGCAAGCCACCCGACCACCGCTGTAGTGCGGTAGGACTTGTGAACCTATGGACTGAATTAAACTGTTAACACATGACCTACCACAGGTCCATGAACCTAAACTGATCTCATACTGGACTAAACCTCATCCCACCTCTTTTTGGAACCTAATAAGCTGTTTTGTATAGTCAACATTATTTTGGTTTGCGATATATACGCATATATTTTTTTATTTTTTTGTACATCTGTCTATATGGCCAAAGGTTCGCCATCGAGCCCCGCCCTCAACAGAGCAATCGAAGTTACATTGCCCAGCCTTGCCCCCCTTATTTTCTCCTTACCACCTTCATGCTCTGTCTCCGCAGTCTGATGTGTGATGTGTGGAGGGTCCGGGCTGCGAGGATTATGGCAGTGGTGACTTTTCCCAAGAGAAGCTGGGACCCTGTTTATTAGAAGGTTTTAAAATTTCTGTACTTTTATGTGACAGAAGGAGACATGTGGCCTGGTCAAAACACAGAGAGCTGCACTCTAAAAGATCTTTAAATATAGTAAACATACCTTGTGTGCCACAGACTGCTCCCAAACACGAGGGGGCAAATAATTCCTCTAAAACACTTAAGTTGGCTTTATTATACGTTAGATCTTTAGCTGGGAAAACATTTTTAATTAACGATTTAATCACTGAGCACAGCCTTGATTTTATGTTTTTAACTGAAACATGGTTGGACCAAAGTAACAGTGAAGCTGTTCTCATCGAGTCGACCCCTCCTAACTACAGTTTTATCAGTGAGGCCAGGGTGAGCAGGAGAGGAGGAGGGGTTGCTGTCTTATTTAATGAATCATTTCAATGTAAGCAGCTGTCTCCTGGAAGTTTTCAGTCTTTTGAATATGTGGCTTTACAGCTGAAGGCCCCATCCAAAGTTGTGTTCCTTAATGTTTACAGGCCTCCCAAATACTGCACAGACTTTTTTAATGACCTCAGTGAACTGCTGTCTGTGATCTGTGTTGATTTCGACTGTGTAATTATTGTTGGGGATTTTAACATCCATGTTGACAACCCTCAGGACAAAGGGGCTAAAGACCTGAGTAACACTCTGGGCAACTTTGGGCTGACTCAGCATGTAACAGATGCCACACATACTAGAGGACACACTCTTGACCTACTGATCTCCAAGGGCCTGAGCATTTCAAACGTTACTGTGTCTGATGTGGGCCTGTCTGATCATTACTGTGTTTTCTTTGAAAGTAAAATCTCAGCACACACAAATATATCAACAGCAGTGATCACAAAACGATGTATACCTGAACACAGTAGTGAGATCTTTAACCAGGTCTTCACATTAACACCTGACCTGTCCAGAGGTTCAGTAAATGAGCTCGTCAATAGCTTCAATGCTAAAATGTTAAATGTAATGGACACTATTGCTCCCATTAAGGTGAAGGTTATCTCTGGAAGGAAAAAGTCTCCATGGAGAAACTCCACACTGGTAAAAAATGAAAAAAGAGAGTGTAGGAAAGCTGAGCGCAGATGGAGAAAAACAAACCTCCAGGTTCATTATGACATCTAGAAAGAGAAACTTCACAATTATAATTTACAACTGAGGAGTGCAAGGAGGTCCTACTTCTCTGACATCATCACCAAAAACAGTCATAATGCTCGGGTCTTATTTTCTACAGTTGACAGGCTAACAAACCCTCCTGTGTCAGTGGCAGCTGAACTTCATTCGACCATGGCCTGCAAAGACTTTGCCAAATTCTTCACAGAAAAAATCCAAAAGATTAGACAAGCAATTAATACATCAACAGCAGATCCAGGATATGTACTGTGTCCACCAAAAAACTGTTTAAACACCATCAAACAGTTTCACCCTATTAACAGCAAAGACCTGGAGGACATCTTAGGTCAACTGAACTCCTCCTCTTGCTATTTAGATGTCCTACCAACAAGTTTTTTCAAAAAGGTCTCAAAGACTTTGGAGTCAGACCTGTTACAGATCGTAAACTTTTCTTTCATGTCAGGTGTGTTTCCAGAATCACTAAAAACTGCTGTAATTAAACCTATACTGAAAAAGGACAATCTTGATAAGACACAAATGAATAACTACAGGCTGATCTCTAATCTCCCATTTTTAAGTAAGATTATTGAAAAAGCAGTTTCTCATCAGCTCAATAACTTCTTAAAACAGAATAACTGCTATGATGCCTTCCAGTCAGGTTTTAGACAGAACCACAGCACTGAAACCGCTCTGACCAAAGTGTTTAATGACATATGTCTGAATACAGACAGTGGAACAATGTCAGTCTTAGTTTTACTGGATCTCAGTGCAGCATTTGATACAGTTGACCACAACATATTACTCAAACAACTGGAGAACTGGGCAGGTCTTTCAGGAACTGTACTAAACTGGTTCAAAACATACTTAGAAAACAGGAAATACTTTGTATCAATAGGTAACTTCACATCTGAGCAGACAAGTATCATGTTCCCCAAGGTTCCATCGTGGGACCTCTTCTGTTTAATATTTACATGCTCCCACTGGCACAGATTATAAAGAACAACAAAATAAACTATCATAGCTACGCAGATGACACACAAATATATATCACAATGTCACCAGGAGACCGAGGCCCTGTACAGGCTCTTGGTAAATGCATTGAGGAAATTAATGATTGGTTGTGCCACAATTTTCTCCAACTAAACAAAAATAAAACTGAGGTAATAGTCGTTGGAGCCAAAGAAAAACGATTACAGGTCACCAGAGAACTTCAATGTATACACCTAAAAACCACAAACCAGGCGAGAAATTTGGGTGTAGTGATGGATGCAGACCTGAACTTCGAAAAACACATTACGACAATAACAAAATCAGCTTACTATCACCTCAAGAATATTTCAAGGATAAAAGATCTGATGTCTCAACAGGACCTGGAAAAACTAGTCCATGCATTCATCTTTAGTAGGCTTGATTATTGTAACAGCATCTTTACAGGTCTACCTAAAAAATCAGTCAGACAACAACAGCTCATTCAGAACTCTGCTGCTCGAGTCCTCACTAAGACCAAAAAAGTGGACCACATCAGTCCAGCTCTGAGGTCTTTACACTGGCTGCCTGTCTGTCAGAGGATAGACTTTAAAGTTCTGATGCTGGTCTATAAAGCTCTGAATGGTTTAGGACCAAAATACATCAGTGACCTCCTGACCCAGTATGTACCTTCCAGATCCCTCAGGTCATCTGGATCTGGTCTGTTATCAGTCCCCAGAGTCAGAACCAGACACAGAGAAGCTGCATTCAGCTTTTATGCTCCACATATCTGGAACAAACTCCCAGAAAGCCTCAGATCAGCTGAAGCACTCAGTTTATTTAAATCCAGGTTGAAGACTCACCTGTTCTCAGCTGCATTTGAATAAAGCACCAAATCCACACTTAAGTTTAAATTTCAAAACCCACTTTTTAACTACTGATTTTATCTACTGTTCTAATTTTATCTACTGTTTTGATATTTGATTTTATATACTGTTTTGTTTGTTTGTTTGCTTGTTTTAATCAAATTTAAATCATGCCTTTTATTTGTTTATGTTTTTAATGTCTCTGTGAAGCACTTTGAATCACCTTGTTGTTGAATTGTGCTATATAAATAAACTTGCCTTGCCTTGTGTCAAGAGAATTATTCTAAAACACTTCTTCAGTTGAGAATCAGAGAGGAGAAACACAGTTTTACTTGCATACAAGGGCAGCACAGAGCATCCATAGTGAGAGTGATGGCTCTGTGACACACGCTCTGAAACTGCCCTGGCCTTTATTTATACATCAGTGGGTGTTTGTTCCTTACATTGGAATGTGGATGTTTAGGTGTGTGTATGTGTGTGTGTATGTTTCCATAAAATGACTTCCTAACCCTGCTGGCCTGGAAGTCCAGCAGTTCATCTAGACAAAATGCACTTAGAGTAAAACAGACATAGATACGTTTATCCTATCATAAAACAATAAAAGAAGGTACGACCTCTCCCATGCTCCCAGGATGTGGGTGTGAAAACCAGAACACTCTGGAATCACACAAGCTTCCTAGGATGAGACATTCTTTCAGGATACTATCAACTACATACTTCTAAACACAAATGATTACATGCAGCATTCTTCCATAAGTAAACCTATATAATTGCAAGATAATACTGACATTATATTTGACATTCTATTAACACCTTGCCTATATATTTCTCATAACAAACATAACAAACCTAATATATATATTTTTGAGCTTTTTTGGTTTCCTGTGTTTTGAATCGAGGAGGGGGCCTAAGGGTACATCTTTTGCCATCTTACAACGCTGTGATTGCAGCCATTCCCCAACTCTCTGTGAATGGGACTCATGGCCATTGATCAGTGTTCTTTGATCAGTGGGTTTTGGTCAGTGATTGTTGATCAATGTTCATGGGAATTTGCATAATTATGATTAAGGAACTGACCTCACAGCCCATTGTTCCTTTAGTGGGCTGGTTTCAGTCATTATGCAAATGTACTATTTATAAGATTTGGGGAAACCTGCAGTCAGCTGAGACTGAAGAAGTCACCTGGATGAGTGACGAAACGTTTCTCCCACAAAACGCTACGTCCAGATGAACAGATTCAACTTTTGGAGGTTTCCTGTGTTTTATTCACACACTCAGGCTCCATAGTCGAAACTATTTCTCTATATCTATGAAGCTGCAGTCAGGCGCCCTGGTCCTTTACCGCGTTACACGCACAGGTAAGGAGCCGTCGCTCTCTTCTGTTTAAATACTTTGAGCTGCCAGCCGCCAAGTCCAGTCTGTCACCCTCTGACGCACTCTTGGTTGCTTAGGAACCCATGATAACAACAACAACTGTGTCACAGACCGCGCCTGCTCCGCAGTCACTCACACCAACACACACAAACACAACAACAACAACAAAAAATATCCTCGCACACAAACAACAAAAATTAGGCCTATTGTCTCAACGCAACCTCACACAGTGGATGCGTGCTTTGCCGCACACAGTGGCAAAGACTTGAAACTTACTCGGTGTTGCTTAGCGTGTAATATCAGCCTCGAATCCCGCCGATCGTCATTCGTCAAGGAGAGAAAACAGACAGCTAATCCACCGTCCCGATGATGAATTCTCACGTCTTGGGACTTTTATTACAGGAACTTCTATACGTCCTGGCTGACGTCTTTCGGCGTGTCTCTTTTTTTCCCCTCGGTGAATGTCAATTCTAGGGCTCCGGCATCGACGGACCAATTAATGTTGGGTCTGTCTAGCACAGGCCCACCACTGGAACGAGACAATTTAACTACACCGCAAAAGCATTGAACACCAAGTAGGCAATGTTCGTACTCATGCATGAGGGAGATCGGACCGGAGCCAGATGTCGTTCGGCCCAATTGGCCTCCGTCGGACTCTCAGCCAGGTCCCCTATAGAACTCCTTTTATTGTGGTTACATGAATATGCATAGGGTCATTAACATATAACGAATACATACACACAAAGAGTACCTTGCCTGTGGTTTTGTAAGTGTGTGTGTGTGTGTGTGTGTGTGTGTGTGTGTGTGTGTGTGTGT
>CAKLIZ010000753.1:57944-71536 GCA_922035795.1 Oreochromis mossambicus | reverse complement strand
GTGTGTGTGTGTGTGTGTGTGTGTGTGTGTGTGTGTGTGTGTGTGTCAGAATGTGAACCTGTGAAGACTCCCAGAGCTGGTGCCAGGAGTCTAGCGGTCCATCTAAACAAAAGGCTCTTATGCTTAACCAGATACAGAGTAGGTGTCCTCCTATACCATAAATCAGTAAGAGCAGATATAACCTCTCTCCTGACCTTAAGTTGCGTATGCATGCCAGAGCACTATGGAATGCACACAAGGTTTGCAGACTATTAAGGATCAAACCTCTACCAATCTGATTATACCTGATTATAAAACTCTAAGCATACTGTATATGGGTAGATATTTCTAAGCATAAATGACAATCACAATACAAATCCAACAAAGACCTTGGATTGTATAATCAAGATATTTTTAATCTCTTATTTTATACGGGTGTATTTCCTAACCGAATGAAAAATGCAAAAGTTATCCATCTTTATAAAACAGGAGACAGACATAGTTTAATAATTATAGACCAGTATCATTGCTATCACAGTTTTCTAAAGTGCTTGAAAAACTCTTTGCACAAAGATTTGATAGTTTCATTGAAAAACATCAACTGTTAAGTGAAAGTCAGTACGGATTTCGACGGAACAGATCAACAGCAATAGCATTAATGAATACTATTGAAGACATTTCATCAGCAATACATAATAATAAATATACTATAGGAGTATTCATTGATTTAAAAAAAGCTTTTGACACTCTGCAACATTCCATCTTGATTTCTAAGTTAAGTACTTATGGTGTGAGAGGAATAGTATTGAGCTGGTTAAGCAGATATTTCGATAATTGGTTTCAGTATGTGCAGTGTTTAGGCAACTCATCTGATAGAATGAAAATAGAATGTGGGGTCCCTCAAGGTTCTGTTTTAGGACCAAATCTTTTTACTTTTTATATAAACGACATTTGTGATGTGTCAAAATGTTAAATTTTGTTTTGTTTGCAGACAGTACAAATTTTTATTGTTCCGGAGAAAACTTGAAAGAATTGGCTAAAATTATGGTTATTGAAATGAAAAAAATGAAAAAATGGTTTGATGTAAATAAGTTATCGCTGAATTTGGAAAAAAACAAAGTTTATGATATTCAGAAACCGAGCAAAGGAGGGAGAGATAGTATTATCTGTAGAGGGAGTATCAATTGAAAGAGTGACAGAATTGCGTTTTCTGGGTGTAATAGTGGATGACAAGTTAACATGGAAATCTCATATTGAACATGTTAAAAAAAAGTTGGCTAAAAGTATTTATATCATGGGTAATGTAAGATATATATTAGATTACAAGACAACGAGAATATTATATTTTTCATTGTTTCTATCCTATCTGAGGTATTGTGTTGAACTATGGGGGAATACATATGTGACTAATATAAAACCATTATATTTATTACAGAAGAGAGCACATCAAATTATGCATAATGTTAAATATAGAGAACAAACTAATAGTTTGTTTATAAAATTGAAATGATTAAAACGAGAAGATATAGTGAAATTACAGACATGAATTATTTAATCTATCTTTAGGGCAAAAAATAAAACACTACCTCTTAAGTTACGAAGATTATTTGTATTGTCTTCAGAAAATGGGGGCGGTAGAAGGAAGTTTTATTTTAAGCATAGGCTTACTCGAACCACACAAAGGCAAATGTGTCCAAAAGTCATAGGCATAAGAAACTGGAATTCTCTCAATGATCATCTTAAGTGTTGTGCAAATGTTTCTCAATTTAAAATCTGCTATAAGAATAAAATCATAAACCAATATAAAGAATTTGAAAATAACAATTTAATGGTAGAAAAAAAATCTTTTTAGTTTGATATTTAGTGGTATTGCTCATTGTTGAGTATATTTTTCTGCTTGTTTTGTTTTGTTTTGTTATGTGCAGAATATTGTCAGTGTAATTTTGGCTGCTAATTTGTATTATCAACAATGTCAATAAGAATTTATTCGTCTTCCTGCTTTCATGCATGAAATCAGTGTTACTTTAATTGAAAGGAAGGTTGTGTATGGGAAATGAATTACTGCTGTATCATGTGTGAAACAAATAAATGAATAAATATTAAGGAATCTACTCTCAAGAATAATAAATTAAGTAAAGCAACAAAATAACCTGAAGAGCCGGTTGGGAGCCGAAAGAGAAGACTCTTTTTAGCGAGTTGAGTCGAAAGAGCTGGTTCTTTAAAAAGAGCCAGAAATCCCATCACTAACATGGAAGAAGAATTATTGAGGAAGCAATTAATCTGAAGAACTACAGAGTTTGAACAGTTAATTGAATAATCTGATGCTCTTGCAAAAGAGTTTATCAATGCAATGACCCCAGAGAGCTTGGTTTGTGAGTTTTGGAGAAAAAGTAACACATCATCTGCATAAGGGCTGATTTTATGTTCTACGTTCTTGAATTTTATGCCCTTAATTACTGTATTCTTTCTGCTGTTAGTGGTTCAATAAAAATTGCAAACAATGAAGGGGAGAGTGGGCATTCCTGCCTGGTGCCCCTCAGGAGACAGAAGCTGGAGGATGTCTGGTCATTTGTTCTGACACAAGCTGTTGGGGAATTGTATAATATTTTTAACCAGTTAATGAAAGAGGTTCCAAAACCAAATTAGTGTAAAGTTGCAAACAGAAATTTCCAGTTAACTCTGTCAAATGCTCTTTCTGCATCTAAAGAAAATATTGTAGTTTCAAGGTATTTACTGTATGAGTAGTCTATCAAATTAAGTAATCTACATGTATTTGTTGATGAGTGCCTACCTTTTATGAAACCAGTTTGGTCAGGATGAATTAAGAGGGGGGTTATTTTCTCTAATCTCTTTGAGAGAGCTTTGCAGATTATTTTAAGGTCTAAAATGGCAAATGGCCTGCATTTGTATAGCGCTTTTCTAGTCCATAGGACCCCAAAGCGCTTTACACTACATTCAGTCATTCACCCATTCACACACACATTCACACACTGGCGATAGCAAGCTACATTGTAGCCACAGCTGCCCTGGGGCGCACTGACAGAGGCGAGGCTGCCGGACACAGGCGCCACCGGGCCCTCTGACCACCACCAGTAGGCAAACATGGGGTTAGTATCTTGTCTACATATATAAGGGATATTGGACGATAGCTTGAGGGATATACAGGGTCTTTGCCTGGTTTTAGCAGGAGATTAATGTTGGCAGAATTCATATTTGGTGGTAGTCTGCCATTTTCCTTGATTTCCTGCAACATTCCGTGGAATACTGGTGCCAAAATTGTCCAGAATTCTTTGTAGAATTCTGCAGGAAAGCTGTCTGGACCTGGAGCCTTATTATTGGGCATACTTATCAGGGCTTCCTGGAATTTTGGAAGAGTTATGTTGTTTAAAAACTGATCAATTTCCTTTTTAGATGGGTTTATTTGTGGTGAATATAAAGGTTTTTTAGAAATCCCTGAAAATGTTGTTTATTTGTTTCGGGTGTATATATTGTGTTCCCAGATAAATCTTGAACAGCTCATATAGTTGTTTTTTCTTTATTTATTTTTAGCTGGTTTGCTAGAAATGTACTGGATTTATTAACATGTTCAAAATTTTGTAAGGGTAGTCTTTGTACTAAGAATTTTGTTTTTTTATCAATTATCTCATTTAATTCTAGTTTTCCTTTGCGTATTTTGCTCAATGTTTCCTGATCTTGGTGTGACACGTAGGCTTCTTTTAGGGATTTTATGTTTTTTTTCTAATTCCTGAATATTTTTGTTTTCTTCTTTCTTTTTATGTGATGAGAAAGAAATTCTTTTACCTCTCATCACAGCTTTTCCCTGCTTCCCATTGAACAGAAGCTGATGTTCCGGGAGTGTCATTAAAGTCTAAACATAGAGTCCATTCTATTTTAAAATATTTAATAAAGTCTTCAGCTTGAAGCAGTGATGCATGTCTCCAGTTTTTACTTTGCCTAATGTTCTTCTTGTGTATCAGTGTTAAAGATACAGGAGCATGATCGCTGACAGCTATAGAGTGAATCTCAGTGTCTGAAATATCACTCAGCAGTGAGCTGCTGATCAAAAATTAATCCAGATGAGTGATGAACATGTGAGAAAAAAGTATGATCACTGACAGATATAGGGTGAATCTCAGTGTCTGACAGCACGGGAGCCCTCCTGGATGAAGCCGCGTCGGATTGGAAAGAGGACCCTGCGTCATTTAAGGATCTCTTTTGGGTTTACGCTGAAATCGGTTCCTTTTAATTCCCTGCCGCAACTTTTTACCTGTTCCTTTTGTCTGAAGTTGCCAAATTTGGCCACAATAGGACATCGTTGTCCTGCACATGAATAGTTTGTGTTTCCTCTGCAGGTGAAGGTAGAAAGTGTGTGTGAGCTGATGTGGATGTGAATTCAGCAGCATGGACCAGTGTGAGGACAGAGAGGAGGGAGTCCCTCCCTCTAAAACCCCTCTGTGTGAGGAACATGAGAACCAGACCATAGCTCAGAGGTGAGATGACCATCTGTAACTGTCCATGACTCTTCTCCATGTCACAGCTCAGCACTCACATCAATGCTCCGTTATTATTCACAGGAAGAACCAAGGAAGAACCATAAGGAGGAACCATAATGATGAGCCTAAACACAGAAAGCGTGCAAAGTCTAGAAGTCCCCCCATTAGTTTTAATATTCAGCGTCCGTCAGCTGCACAGAGGTGAGCTGTTACTAAAATGAACTCTTTGATTTAACTGTTTGATGTTGTTGGACTGCAGTGTATTATCATATTAACTGCAAACACGTCATTCCCTCAATCCCATTTAAAGAGTCTCTTCAAAACAAGCCTTTGGTTTCTAAACAACTAAAGATCCGCTTCAGCAAACAGGAAGTGAAACATGTGAAAACATTTTATTCAAACATTTGAACTAAAGCAGAAACTAATCTGATTTCTAAACATCTGAAAATCTACCCCTCTGTTTTCTGCCACACATAGCGTTTTGCATTTTGGCCAAAAAGTTCCATTTTGGTCTCATCTGACCAGAGCACCTTCTTCCACATGTTTGCTGTGTCCCCCACATGGCTTGTGGCAAACTGCAAACAGGACTTATGATTTTCTGTTAACAATGGCTTTCTTCTTGCCACTCTTCCATAAAGGCCAACTTTGTGCAATGCACGACTAATAGTTGTCCTATGGACAGATTCCCCCACCTGAGCTGTAGATCTCTGCAGCTCGTCCAGAGTCACCATGGGCCTCTTGGCTGAATTTCTGATCAGCACTCTCCTTGTTCGGCCTGTGAGTTTAGGTGGACGTCCTTGTCTTGGTAGGTTTACAGTTACAGTGTGTTCTTTGGACTTCATGGTGTTGTTGCTACCAATATTTTGTTAGACAACCTCTGAGGATGTCACAGAGCAGCTGTATTTGTACTGTCATTAGATTACACACAGTTGCACTCTATTTAGTCATTAGCACTCATCAGGCAATGTGTATAGGCAACTGACTGCACTCAGACCAAAGGGGGCTGAATAATTACACAAAACCCACTTTTCAGTTGTTTATTTGTAAAAAATGTTTAGAATCATGTATGATTTTCGTTCCACTTCTGACGTGTACACCATGTTGTATTGGTCTTTCACGTGGAATTCTAGTAAAATTGATTCACGTTTGGGGCTGTAATGTGACAAAATGTGGGAAAGGTCAAGGGGGCAAATACTTTTGCAAGCCACTGGCCTATGGAGGAGTGCCAAATTGAGGGAGCTGCTGGTGAAGATCATGAGTCCTGCTTGATCAATACAATGAGCTTCAGTCTTCCTGGTGTTTCTTAAATTAAGCCCCTCTCAGTGGGTCAACTGGATGTAGAGGGCTCTGAAGATTCGAACCATTTTAGATCCATTACACTCACAGACTTAAATGTTAATATATCAAAGGACAGCATTACATGTTTGATATTAACTGTAACTCTGGGCCTCTGTGGAGTGAGCAGCTGATCTCATCGCTGTCCAATTCTATAATACAGACTATTAGAGTGACAGGTTTGTAGCATTGGTAATTAGCTAGCAACAAGCCCCCAACACAGTGCGTATGCTAGCGGCTAATCTAGCAAACAAATTAACAACAGAGTGATTTTAGAACTATAAGATGGTAAGCTGTGTTTTTTTTGTTTGTTTTTTTCATAAAGTGACATGGTTGTATTTACCTTAATTGAACGAGTAGTCAGTCGTGGTAAACCCATCAGCAAATAAACTGGAACAGCTGGCTACGTAAAAAGTGTAGGGGGGCGTGTTTATGGTCAAGTCCAGCGGGTGTGTGGTCGGGAGCGTGACACAGTCACTCCACCTTAAGTCTGTGCAGATTCTGGCTCCAAAAATGCAAGATGGCAGCCTCCACAAGCGGGGTATTTTGGCTTCAATTTTGCACAATGGGAGGAGGCGCTGTCGTGTCATCCATGTTTTCTACAGTCAGATGGATGGATGGATGGAAAATCCACTTCAACAAACAGGAAGTGAAACATTTTATTCTATCATGAGCTAAAGCAGTAAATAACCGACTGAGCAACATCTTATTTGGTCTCCAAAGTAGTTAAAACAAAATGTTTCAGATACCTAGCACTGGTTAGTGAGGAAACACTTTCTATCATAAATGCTACATAAAACAATAGAATAAAAAAATATAGAGTAGTTTAGAGTGTCAACAAAATTTTCATTTGTACATAAACATCATACAAATAAAATCATTGAGTTTAAATTAGGCCTCTGTTCTCCTGCAGAGAGGTAATGTGTGTGTAAATGTTGTGACTCCGTGTTTGTGAATAAATCCTCCATCATGTTAAATGTCAGCTCAGCTCAGCTCTTCTTCACACACATTTCTATGTTCACATGTGAAGTAGTTTGTGTTGGATTGTTTCCAAAAACAAAACAGTGTAAAGAATGGATGTTTTAGGAGGTTTTTCTGTGGTGAAGAGGCTGAGTGTCTGTAGGACTCCAGCTGCAACAGCAGGTGTCTCCTTTGTGCTGTGCTTCAAACACAGTATAGGCAGGAGTTTTCACTCAGGTGTTTCAGGTGTTGCTGGATGGTGGAGGACAAATAGTTTAGTGAGCACGATTGAACGTGAGCACTGCTTCGATCTATTGAGAAATTTGTCTTCATGGAGGGTTCTGGATTTTTCTTGTGGATTCTTTTGAAGATAAAATTAAGACCACGAACTTTGATCTATCTGAAGAAATAACTTTGACCTTTGATTTCTCTGAAACTAGTCAATATGTTATTGTATATACTATATGAAGCAAGTTGAGTAGGAAAAATGACTGTCAACATCTTTTAGCTGCAAAAGATACATCTACAGACAATTCCAGGAGGAATTACAGGAAAATGTGCATGGGTTTGCTCCTCCTTTTTTTCTCCATCAGAGCACTGTAAGTCTGGGCAGTAACAACTGATTCTTCATGGTTCCTCCACAGAGTGGACCAGCAGAGCTCAGAGGTTCCCAGTGGTCAGTCTGCCCAGCAGCATCAAAAACAGCTGGACTCCATATTTATGGTCTGTACATGTACAACAACTACTTTTACATCTATTCTGTTCACAGTCATCTCCATGCTGCTCTTTGTAGACCAGTGGATTGTCAGCGTGACCAACATGGATCTGATGTTTGGCTCCGTGATTTCAGTCTGATTGGCTCATTCATAAAGTATTCTGTTCCAGCTGCTGGAGGACAACATCATCACTTTTGTGAAGAATGAGCTGAAGAAGATCCAGAAGGTTCTGAGTCCAGATTACCCAGAATACTTAGAGAGTCAGAGGGAGGAGGATGAGCAGAGGAGGAGCAGCAGAGAGGCATTTGTGAAGATCACAGTGGACTTCCTGAGGAGAATGAAGCAGGAGGAGCTGGCTGACCGTCTGCAGAGCAGTAAGAGGTTTTATCTAAAGATTTAAGCTGCTGGATAAAGGGAAAATTTATTGATCTTTCAATGACTGGAAATATATCCTTTGGATAATTTGATTGATGTTTTTTTTCTATCGGTTCTTTTAGGGACTACCATCAGGAACTTCCAGTGGAGTCAGTGTGAACTTAAATCATCTCTGAAGAAGAAGTTCCAGTGTGTGTTTGAGGGGATCGCTAAAGCAGGAAACCCAACCCTTCTGAATCAGATCTACACAGAGCTCTACATCACAGAGGGAGGGACTGCAGAGGTCAATGATGAACATGAGGTCAGACAGATTGAAACAGCATCCAGGAAACCAGACAGACCAGAAACAACAATCAGACAAGAAGACATCTTTAAAGCCTCACCTGGAAGAGATGAACCAATCAGAACAGTGCTGACAAAGGGAGTGGCTGGCATTGGGAAAACAGTCTTAACACAGAAATACACCCTGGACTGGGCTGAAGACAAAGCCAACCAGCACATCCAGTTCATATTTCCATTCACTTTTAGAGAGCTGAATGTGCTGAAAGAGGAAAAGTTCAGCTTGGTGGAACTTGTTCATCACTTCTTTACTGAAACCAAAGAAGCAGGAATCTGCAGCTTTGAAGACTTCCAGGTTGTGTTCATCTTTGATGGTCTGGATGAGTGTCGACTTCCTCTGGACTTCCACAAAACTACAATCCTAACTGACCCTAGAAAGTCCACCTCAGTGGATGTGCTGCTGATAAACCTCATCAGGGGGAAACTGCTTCCCTCTGCTCGCCTCTGGATAACCACACGACCTGCAGCAGCCAATCAGATCCCTCCTGACTGTGTTGGCATGGTGACAGAGGTCAGAGGGTTCAATGACCCACAGAAGGAGGAGTACTTCAGGAAGAGATTCAGAGATGAGGAGCAGGCCAGCAGGATCATCTCCCACATCAAGACATCACGAAGCCTCCACATCATGTGCCACATCCCAGTCTTCTGCTGGATCACTGCTACAGTTCTGGAGGATGTGCTGGAAACCAGAGAGGGAGGACAGCTGCCCAAGACCCTGACTGAGATGTACATCCACTTCCTGGTGGTTCAGGCCAAAGTGAAGAAGGTCAAATATGATGGAGGAGCTGAGACAGATCCACACTGGACTCCAGAGAGCAGGAAGATGATTAAGTCTCTGGGAAAACTGGCTTTTGATCAGCTGCAGAAAGGAAACCTGATCTTCTATGAATCAGACCTGACAGAGTGTGGCATCGATATCAGAGCAGCCTCAGTGTACTCAGGAGTGTTCACACAGATCTTTAAAGAGGAGAGAGGACTGTACCAGGACAAGGTGTTCTGCTTCATCCATCTGAGTGTTCAGGAGTTTCTGGCTGCTCTTCATTGCCATCGGACCTTCATCAACTCTGGAATAGATCTGCTGGAAGAACAAACAACCTCCTGGTGGTCAGTAATATGTTGCAAATGTTGCAAATCAAACACACAGTCTTTTCACCAGAGTGCTGTGGACATGTCCTTGAAGAGTCCAAATGGACACCTGGACTTGTTCCTCCGCTTCCTCCTGGGTCTTTCACTGCAGACCAATCAGACTCTCCTACGAGGTCTGCTGACACAGACAGGAAGTAGTTCACAGACCAATCAGGAAACAGTCCAGTACATCAAGGAGAAGCTCAGTGAGAATCTGTCTGCAGAGAAAAGCATCAATCTGCTCCACTGTCTGAATGAACTGAATGATCGTTCTCTAGTGGAGGAGATCCAACAGTCCCTGAGATCAGGAAGTCTCTCCACAGATAAACTGTCTCCTGCTCATTGGTCAGCTCTGGTCTTCATCTTACTGTCATCAGAAAAAGATCTGGATGTGTTTGACCTGAAGAAATACTCTGCTTCAGAGGAGGCTCTTCTGAGGCTGCTGCCAGTGGTCAAAGCCTCCAACAAAGTTCTGTAAGTAAATATGTTTTCATACATTTATATTTATATAATTTAGAGTTTAATCCCATTGACCCTATCCTGTATTTCCATTTCATACAATTGTTTAATATTCAGGGAGCTCAACAACTTTCAACAACACACTAAAACTTCACAACGGAAGCACTAATATTATGTATCTACATAGATTATGATCCCAGGTGCAGTGACTTATTGAATTCAGTGTGTTTCTATGGTTCACTTTATTATAGTTGTCTAATTTTAGTCATTAGTGTAAGGTTGGTATGCTCCAATTCGCATACCAGACTAAAAGATCCACTGAAAACACCAAAGCCATTGCACTCAACACAGCACTGAATCACCTGGAGAGTCAACAGGAGAGCTATGGTAGAAAGCTCTTCCTTGACTTCAGCTCAGCCTTCGACACAATAATACCAGACATTTTGATCACCACGTTAGCCAACCTGGGGCTCCTGCCACCCACTTGCTCTTCAACAAAGGACTTTTTGGTCAAGAGACCCCACCAGGTGAAACTGGGTCCTCACCTCTCTTCCCCCTGCACTCGCAGCATCAGTTCTCCCCAAGGCTGTGTACTAAACCCACTACTCTACTCCCTCTACACATCTGACTGCAATCCCACCCACCCAGAGAACACCATTTCTCTCAACATCAAATTTGCTGATGACACAACAGTGGTGGGGCTGATCACTCTCCCCTGCGCATCAATGGTGAATTTGTAGAGCAAGTGGAATCCTTTCCAGCAAATAGAAATATATTTATATTTGAATTTGTTTTTATTTGTACTTGGATTATTTGAATAGTGATGTTATTGTATACTTAAAATGTGCAAGGTACATGTGCACTTTTATGGAGCTGCTTTAAATTTCATATACTGTGTATAATGACAATAAAGGCTTTCAATTCAATTCAATTCAATTGTCAATACAGATTAATTTTTCCCTAACAGCAGTGTTAGGAAAGTGACCAATGGTAACGCAATGCATCACTAGTGTTTATTTAACTATTTAAGGTGATTTCAACTGATCTCAGTTAAGTGTTTGTTTTCTCCTCAGACTGAACTACTGTAACCTCTCAAAGAGAAGCTGTGAAGCTCTGTCCTCAGTTCTCACCTCGCAGTCCTCTAGTCTGAGAGAGCTGGACATGAGTAACAATGATCTACAGGATTCAGGAATCAAGCTTCTGTTTCCTGCAGTGAAGATTCCATACTGTAAAGTCAAAACTCTCAGGTCAGAATTTTAAATGAATTAAAATGTGATTTATAATACTACACAAACATCTAACCTTAATAGAACTGTTAAGTGACCTTTTAGTATTTACATTTGGGTGAATTGGTGTCTAAAAAAATTGTGACACATTCTGTTTCTTTGTTAAAAGAATCCATTTCATGCATAGAATTTAATGGCATGTTGTGTCCATAACATATTTGTTAGTGTTATGGACACAAGATGTTTTGTTTTTCTTTGTTTGTTTGTTTGTTTGTTTGTTTGTTTGTTTGTTTGTTTTGGTGCCTGTCTGGCATTAACCCTCTGGGGTCGACGGACGCGCTGGGGCGTCAAAATCAAATGACCCATTTAAGGCGGTACAGCAACAGGATGCAGCCACCTGGAGTCTCTGTTTCAACTTATGTCGAAAGCCTGGATCTTAAACTATATACCAGTTTTTAAATTGTGTTGATAGGCCACGTAAAACGATATTTATTATCAAAACTACACGCAACTTTTTTTTTCTAAATGAAACTGTGGTAAAACAGCGTTTCCTACAGACAGCGCTAACAAACACTTTCAGCTTGTGAGTAAGAAAGAAAAAACACCCCTTCCCTATTCGTATTGAACACCCATGTCAAACCAACCGGGGTTTAGGCCTGTGGTGTCTCCTTTGTGTTATAGTTGACAGAAACTATTGTTTTGGAGTTGCATAAATAATTTGTGTGCCTTCTTATCTGATGCAGAACATCTGATTGTTCTGTAGATAGTTTTAAATGCTTATATAAAAAGGCTTGAGACCTTGGCTGCATTTTTAGGTAAGTACTACCATATAACTTTGTTTTTTGCAGAACTTGTACATAATTTTTTTAAATGGTAAAAAATTATGCAAAAGATTATGTACAATTTCTATTTGCATTACAAGTTCTGAAAATAATTTGTTATAAATGTTTGATTCATTAAAAATGTTTGTGGTTTTTACAGTATAAAATATAACTTTTTTCTTCTCAGATTTTAGGTTTTTTGTCTGAATTTAGGTCAATTGGGTTAATACAGTATGCCAAATTTAAAAAAAAAAAAAAAAAAACAGACTCCAATTCAGATTTTTGAGGTTTTGCTGAAAATAATGATACCAAACAAAGCAAGATGTAAAGTTTTTAAAAGTGAAATATAAAGGTCAAATCAAAAGTAGTCAAAAACAGGCAATTATACTCTGGACCCCAGAGGGTTATTGAAAATGACAGTTTAAATTGTGTCATCTCCATATTTAGACTTAAAATCTGAGGAAAATTTTTAGAACAACGTTTAAAGGTTGATTCTTCAAAATTGTGATCTTTTCTTCTACAACACCAAGCCTTCTTGCTTCATTTCTATAAGTATTCTGAAGGTTTTTACAAAGCTGTTAGTTATCCCTCTGGGCTCTATGGTAGCCATTTGTGGCCACTTCACTTTACTTTTTTCAACCATTTTAATTTTCAACATCAGCTCCTTAATAATGTCAATAATATACACTATACACCACGACGCCTGAGGAAAGGTCCCACATTGAGCAAAAGAAGATTAAAAATGGAGACCAATGCTTTTGTTCCTCTTGACTCTATTGTGGCCATTTTTGGCCATTTGAAACCCATCATAACCACCTTTTTTGATTCCTTGTTATTGACAGTAGTAAATCATGCAATTGAGGTAAAATTGCTTTCATTCGAAAGTCAACATGAAAATTGTAGTTTTTAACTTTTTTTTTTTCTTTTTTTTTTTTTTTTTGCCAAATTACATAATTTACCCATTTTTGGCCAAGTAATCAATTTCATGTAATATTGCTAGTTTCTAGTAGCGGCCTTTGATGGCTTACCACACTCCAGTGGACCAAAATAATAAAACAATTTTGACATAGGTCTGATCTTAATGATCTATTAGCTTGTATTTGTGCATGACATTGCAGCACAATGTCATCACAAACACTCTCATGCCACTCCCCTGCTGATTCAGCTGCATTGGCTCCCTGTCAAGTTCAGGGTCCAATTTAAGATCATAATCATGACTTATAGGGCCCTGCACAGTGTAGCTCCAACTTACTTAAGTGATCTTCTTCTTTCTTATCACCCCAGCAGGTCCCTGAGGTCTTGTGACCAGGGGTTGCTGGTTGTCCCGCATACAAGGTTAAAAACAAAAGGTGACAGAGCGTTTGTATCAGTGGCTCCCAGACTCTGGAACTCGCTCCCTTTGAGTTTGAGATCTGTGGACTCAGTCATGTCTTTTAAAAAGCAGTTAAAAACCTATCTGTGTAAACTCGCTTTTGGTTAATTTTGTTTTGTTTTGGATTTTAATGTCTGTTTTCTGCCTCTGTAAAGCACTTTGTGATTTTTATCTTGAAAGGTGCTATATAAATAAAATTTTACTTTACTTACAAACATGTATTTGCAAGATAGACTGGAATAAATAATGACACATCAAATATTACATAGGCTGCAATGAATTTCTGTCGATGCAAGCTATTAAGCTTTAGGATTCCGAGTCAAACTTTGCTTTGAAGCACATGCTAAAATTCAATTCAATTCAATTCAATTCAATTTTATTTATATAGCGCC
>CAKLIZ010000753.1:0-27345 GCA_922035795.1 Oreochromis mossambicus | reverse complement strand
TTTTTTTTTTTTTTTTCACAAAAATTAAACTGTTGTCCTGCAACCTAGAGAGTTAACTGTCAGCATTGGATACCCTCAGCATTTAATAACAAGCGTCTGTTAAATTGACACTATTTTAACACTGATGAGAGATAACAAGCTGGTTATCTCTCATCATATGTGTTTGTGTTATTAGGCAGGTTTAATCAATGTCTGTGGAGCTACATCTCCAGCAGGGCATGTTCTTAAAGCTGCCTTTCCTACACACTTCTCTGCTATTATTTGATCATTTTTCAACTAATGTGCTATGAGTCCACTGGTCTTTTCATCACACGAAGTGACTTGGACAAGATGATAAACAGACTCACATGCTCAAGATGTTGTCTAATCTTCATGAGCTCTCTCGTGTTTGTGTTAGTAGGGTTAATGCATGTTCTGCTTGTGTGTGTGATTTTGTATATGTTTCTTTTTGCAGTGTTTCAGACTCTTTCACAATTTTCTAACAAGCAGTCAGTATTATTTTCCCCAGGCTTGCTAACCCAATTTTGATTTCCCACATTAACAACAGCATTCCTCTGTGTTCTCACCTACTGCTCTCACTCTGTTGTCCTCTCCCACTTCAACAGCCCAATAGCCGGCAGTTCTTCTTCAGCTTTGTCCTGTGTTCCACTGTCTCTTCTTGCCATTTTACTCCAAAGGTGGCAAATGTCAACCTCCAACAGTCTCCTCAGTTCTCCTCAAACGTTCTTTTCACAAGCACAGTGAATTTGCAGCTTGTTGGAAACACAGTGCCATTCATCAATCAGTCAGGATGATGGTTTGCTCTTCTTCTCCGATGCTGTTTGTCCACACTGCTGCTGCTTGCTGGGACTCTTTGCTCAGGACTCTGCTGTCTCTTTATCTGCCATGTTATTGCTCTTGGCGCTGCATTCCTTGTCTTCAGGGAGGAGTGAGATCTCGCTTGTGAGGGTGAGGCATATCACACCTTATGAACCAATCAGGAGCCTCCTACCTGTTCCCACAGCCGCCTCATTAATAACAGGAAGTCAGTGTTTCTGTGAGCCGAAGAGCTGAACTCAGATTTTCACTTATACCACGTCTTATTTCTTTCTTTATTGTATTTATTTATTTGACCTGCACAGTGATTTTATTTCTATATGTAGATATTTGATATTGTGTAACTGAAGCTGTGTCCACGTTTGATCTCAAAGTGACACATGGACTCTGTCTGTGTCCTCAGTTTCCCAGCATGCCTCGGCTGTGGAGCTGTATGAGGGAGAGCTGTTTGTCCTGCTGCCCTGTGAGTTTCCCACTTTTGAACTGGACATCCCCACAGTGGTGTGGAGTCGCTCCGACCTCAGTCCTCCAACCGTCCACCAGCGTCAGCTTCAAGGAGACGAACTGAAAGATCCAAACCAGCGTTACAGCGGCCGAACATCCATGAAGACTGATGCTCTGGAAACTGGAGACCTCAGCCTGAACCTGACCAACCTCCACCTGTCTGACAGCACCACCTACACCTGCTCCGTCAGATCATTTAGACTGAGAGATGTCCCACTGCAGGTCAAAGGTCAACATCAAACCAAAACCCTGCTGTAGAAGATCACAATCACTCAAACTGAACTTTTAATATTGTCACAATAAGCATGCTTGCTTCACCATTTTAAATCTAAGCATATTCTTTAATTCATTACATTCAGTCAAAGGTCACCTGCCAATTTGTGTTTCTCTACAGAACCATTTCCATCCTGGGCCACAGCTCTGCTGGTTCTGCTGGTTCTCCTGGTTCTGCTGGTTCCCCATGTTCTCCTGGTTCTCCTGCTTCTCCTGGTTCTTGTTCTCATCGTCTCTGGAGGTCTGTTATTTCATTTCCGGCACTATTTTAAGTCAGGTGAGCATCTCCTACTGCACTACCCATAATGCCGATGGTTAGCAGGTAGGGGTGGGTTTTGATTAGTGATTAAATCGATTCTAGCTTGGATAACGTCATATTGATTCATTAAAATCCTGAATCGATGTTTAAATATAAATGTATTTTAGCTGAAACGCCTGAATCTCAGGTTAAAGCTCCCACAGTTTCAACAACCATCAAACAGCTAAAACAGTAACTGAGAGCAGGAACACGGATTCTGCACAAAGACGCATCAGAATCAGTTTCCATCTAAAAATCTCTGTTTTCTGCATTATTGGCTTGTTGTTACCCACCAGTCTACCGTTGTTGACAGCGCTGTCGGCCGCTGGGTTTGTTGCTGTTTTTTATTTAGTCTCATTTCTGCTGTTCAAAACTGAACAAACTTTGTAAAATGATGCAAAACTGCAAAACTCTCAGCTGTGTCTGTAATCAAACCTCTGTAACTTTGCTCTGCTTCACTTCATCAGGTCATGTTCACATGTGTTTTTGTTCTACTGCAGAATATTTTTAAGGTCATCTGCTATAAAAAGCCAGACCAGGAAAATCTGCTTCATGTTCTTCTGTTTTATCCTCAGTGACTTTGACACAAAGGCCTCTGCTGTGATGCTCACACCTCTGATGAAGTCTCACAGTGTCAGCTTTCTTTTATAGATATAAAAATATGGAAATGAATGATAATATTTCTGACTGTCTGAGGCAAACTTCAGCGATTAAAAGTGAATGGATTGTAGAAATGAGTGAGGATACCCAGCCCTGTTAGCAGGTGTCCTCTGGTGGCTCCTTGACTGTCACACAATCATGTGCTGACAGGAAATGTTGCAGCAGCTTCAGTAAATGTTCCTCCCTGAGTTGTGCTCAGTCATGTGGTGGAGAGCTTCAGATGTTCAGAGCAGGAGAGCTCCAACAAGACCAGGACTGTTCCACCATCTGCTGACATCACAATATAACTGCTTACTGTTAGTAGTGCAGTGTCAGTGGATGCATTTGACCAAAACCAGAGTGGAAACGCTCATAGATGTGGTGTTTCTTCAAGCAGGCTGTGAGGTGGGCAGCAAGCGGCTTCTCAACAAGCTTTGACCTGAAAGAGAAACTGATCTATAATGTTGATGTAATGTTGGATCTAAGCTGGGTTTGCTAAGCTTTGCTTCCACAACGGCATGTTTGAAAAAGCTGGAACACTCCAGTCTGAAGAAAAGCGTTAAAAAGGTTTACAAGGCAAAAAGCTTTGTGGGGAGAATATCTGAGGGAGCTGAAGACAGCTGATTCTCATCAAATGTCACAGGTGTAAAAGTAGAGCAGCAGTGAGCTGCACAACAAGAACGCTCTGGGGGGGTTTGTCATTGATTTCTTTGATCTACAGAAAATCAGACTTTTGTTGCTGTCTGCTTTAGAGCCACATTTATAGGTGAGGCAGCTCGAGACGCAACAGCTGATTGTGTCAAACAAAACTTTGAATTTCTTCCATTTTCTGATCTGAGTTTTGTTTCTGAAGTTTCAAATAGACTCATTTATCCAATGGCACGTCCTCAAGTGAAGGTCAACAAAGACGCAGTTGTGGTCACTCAAAGCTACATCCTCCGCAGACACGTGGCTGATGCTGAGGCCCAAAGAAAGGAAGCGTGTGAGACATGGCCGACTGTGGAGGCTCAGTCTGTCTGTTCTTTTGCTCTTCATCCAACATGTCTGCAGCACTTTACAGGACGCTGCAGACTAGTTACCAAAGAACGAGTCAGGAACACATCAGGAACAAACTGAGACACACAAGTTTTACAGAGACCCAACGAAGATGAAGAGAAAGCTGCTGTAACCTGGAGACCTCAGTCTGACCCTGAAATACCCCACAGATGGAGACACAAACACCTCCACCTGCACCGTCTGCAGCAGGGAGGAAACATCATGCTGAAGAAACAAGTGCTGCTCACTGTCAGGGCTCAGTGCTGTAGATGCAGGTCAGAGGTCAGAGGTCATGGTGGGACCAGTTTACTCCATTGAATCCATTCAGCCTGTGGCTGATAATGTTTCTAATAATGACAAACTGGAAACACAACTTTACGATTGTTTCTTTAACATCATATTTCCTGAAGTATTCAGACACTTATTTGAAGCCCCTTCAGCAGGAATCACAGCAGCAGCTGTTTTTGATGCAACGAGCCTCGTCCACACCTGGAGTTTCTGTCCTTCTACTTTCTAAATACTCACAGGCTCAGGCAGTGGGCTCACAAAGAGGGGGCTCTGAGCCCTTTATCGTTTGCAGTGCTGATGAACACTCTGATGTTTGCAGACAAAGTTCTGATCTGTAGTGAGAGTGAGGAGGAGAGTCTGGAGAGAAGAGAAAGTGCAAACAAGGAGAGATGAGGAGGAGGTCAGGGCTGATTGATTTATGACAGGAGGAGAGCAGTAAGAGTGAAGAGGAGGAGATGGCAGTGAGACCTGCTGTGATGGAGACACACAGACAGGAGGAGCTGCAGGTGGCAGAGCTGAAGATGCTGAGAGTTTGGTTGGAGGTGAGCAGGATGGACAGGATTAGAAAGAAGAAGATCAGAGGGATCGCTCAGGTCCAGCAGAGCTGCAGTCAGACTGTGTGCTGGATGCTCCACTCCACAAACTGACTCAGTGTGTGTGTCAAGTTCACACAGTGCAGAAACAAACTCACTTTACAACATGATCACAGGTTTATTGATCCATCAGAGCAGCTGGAAGGAAGAGACGAGCTCCTGAACATTTCCTGACGCTGCTGCACAAACAAAGTGATTCATTATTAGTTTGATTAGATCTTTGATGTCACAGCTGAAACATGCTGATGTCACACAGTTTGATCAGACTGTGCATTGGTACATAGTGTTGCTTTTACCTGCATGATTTTATTGTCATATTTATTTGTTTATTGATGTTTAAATATCAGGTTTTATCCTGATATTGTGTGTTAGTGTTGTTGCACAATATTCTTTTAATCCACTGTGGACTAAGTGGACAATAGTAGCACCTGTGGAGGTGGGGGCGTTCCCCAAGGCAGCCTATCAGCCACCAGGCTGACCCGTTAAAGGGGATAGTGAGCGCAGAGATGGGAAGGCGACGCACGAAAGGCGAGCAGGAGGAAAAGAAATGTAAAATGTGGAGGAAAAGTTTTATCTGGAGCTATCTGCAGCATGTATAAACTGATATTAATCTTTAATCTGTCAAAACTGAGAGCAAATGTAACCTGGACGTGTGTCCCTCTATCTATAAAGAGCTGATCTATACAGCTCGCCCAAGTGCAATGTCTACAATATCTGAATCTAGGTTTGGGAAGGAGAAGATAGCAACTCTGTAAGAGCAATAAGACTTCCAACCCACATAACACGCACGACCACAGGTTTGTGAAACAAAGTTTGCTTTATATATATTTTCTTTGGATCAGTTCCCTTTGCTCATTCTCAAAGTAGGGATACCTTCAAATGCAGTAAACATCTCAAATGCATCACCAAAATAATCAAAACAATCAAAACAAATATTTCAATGTGGTACCCCTAGAATTTTACTGGTTGTCAACTGTCAGCTTTTATGATGTCAGTTTCATTTAGTTGCCAGTTTATTTGGGTTTGAGAACAAAAAACAACCTGAGTTCCAGGCGAAGAAAAGTAGCAAAAGAAAATGATATGGTATCTCTCAGGTGGACTTCCTTTTGTTTTTTCCCTACCGCCCTCCTGGTACGGCAGGCATCAACGTGTCGTGTCCTGACACACAGAAGGCCTTCACAGCAGCAACAGTGTCCTAGATCCACGATACCGTTTAAAATAAGTCTTTTCACTCAGTGATCTAGTGTTTACTAATGCAAACCTGGCGGAGATCAGGAGGTCTCCAATCCTACCTGCCTTACAAATTCTATGACAATGTACAGTCAAGCCCATAATTATTCATACCCCTGGCTATTTTGGCTATTGACTTTTTGCTAAAATATAAATAAAACCTGAGAAATATTTTTTTCCACAATGATTCCTCTTGTACATCGTCTTATTATCTTTTGGGAGACACCTGTGTCATTTCTGCTCAAAAAAGAACTTGCTGGTTGAACAAAAGTAACTTTAAGTCAAAATTTAGCAGGGGTATGAATAATTGTGGGCTTGACTCTAAGTGGACACTAGGTGGTAGGTTAAAACAGAAGGGAAACCCTTCTAATGGGAAAAGCAGTGAAGGAGCCAAGGAAGTAGAAAATATGAACTCATGTTCTATAATTATAAACTATAATTTATTTACAAGAAAAGACTAAAATACAGGCAGGCAGAACATGAAGTTAAAAACATTAACACAATACAGCTAAAATCCAATGTCTTCAGCCATGAAGATAAAGTCCCATAAAAGTCCAAACGGCGCAGAAACCGGCAGCATTGTAGCCATCCTGTCTGCCTCTTCGTTCTGGTGCCAACTAAAAAAAGAGTCCTACACAGGATTGATCGGGACTTACCCTGGATGGGCAGAGCTCCTAACTCTGCCCACCACTTTGCTGTGCTTCACACGCATAGCCATGGTCTCGCCGTCCCGGGGACATAAGACGCCATCCCACTCCCTCTCAATCACCTGCCATGGGCCTCTTTTGGCGCGGGGCTACCTCCCCTCACCACCAACACAGACCTCTCTACTCAACCTATTCACTCTCTCCAATGCGCAGTTGTCCGTGATCTCCAGTATCATTCTCCTTTGTCGCACACCTCGAAAAGCTGCCTGTAGCCGGGCCTCCCTGCCGCTCTGCGCGGCCATCGCCATCCCTGGTTACCACGCCATGTGTCTCCCCCTGTTTCTCATGCTCTTTCTCCCTCTTATTGAATAGCTGTGGCAAACCCTGATTGGTCCCAGGCGTGTCAGGTTAATGATCAGGAGGGGTGGTGGAATGGGCATCCCCCCGGAACAAATCACATATCAAAACAAAAAGCATGCAATAACCCCACAAAACTAAAGCACTACACACTAATAAAAGATCAAAAAATAAAACACAGTACTACATGGAAGGAAATAAAAACACAAAGTTAAACTTGTCCAATTCACCCTGTGACAACAACACCTTAATTGCTTATTTAACCCAGCTACAGGGGGGCGGCAAACTAGTGTACTCCTAGTCCTAGTCCTAATCCCCAATAAATGAGGAGGGTTGGGTCATTGTAAACGTGTTGCTCATCACAAATGAAATTTTGCTACTGGTTTGGTCGGGGCCTGGATTATCACTGGATGCTTCCAGTGCTGTTGGTGAACAAGGTGCCAGTGGAAACTGCTACTGGTGGCCAAAGACAAAAGAAGAGGAGACGTGGAAGGTGTGTTAGGAGGCAACAAGAGAGAAGGAAAGGCAGGAGTTTTGAGGTGAGAGTAGATACTTTAAATGTTATTTAAGTGTTATTTTAGGGTCTAAGCTTACAATATAAAACACCTTGAGGCGACTGTTGTTGTATAAATAAAATTGAATTGAATTAGATACTTAAGCTCCTCCACTTGGAGCTGGAACTTGTCCCTGACCTGGAGTTGCTTCATGTCTCATTCAGTTGGAGCTGTTTTAAAACTTTTCCAACTTTATCACTTAGGAATACTTTTCCTGGCCTTTGCTCTTCATAACTCTGTCAGATTAATTGTTCTTGACGTACATTATTTTTCTGCATCAAGTAGATTGGTTTTTAAGGCTTGACCTTAAGTGTTAACCCCTGAAAACTCTTTTGACATGCGTGAAAAGGTTTTTACTCAAAGACAAATTTCACAGAAAGTAGAGAAGTTTAAGATATTTTAAGTAGTTAAGATTTTAATTATTTTAAAAAGGCATATATTTAAGGACAGTTTATGGACAATATCAATAACAGAAACCAGTCTGACTTGAAATATTTTTCTGTACATAATAACTGTTGCAGCAGCCACCTGAGAAAAATGCGACCCTATATATTAAAATAATCACCAATTTCATGTTGAAAATTTTACACTCTGAACCTGGAAGAATGTTATTTTGTAAGTACTTGCACCACATCAGATCTCTCCTATTTATTTCATTTTCAACATCATTGATATATGCCCTGAGAAATTCTTAGTCACCAGGAAGTTCTTCCTGTAGTGGTAGATACTTCCTCCCTTGTAATTATCATTTGAAATGGCTGCTACTAGGAAACGGAAACTGTTGTTGTTCTCCGGAGCTTTGGCAAGGTCATGGACAACTTTGGCCTTTTCTGTCATGTTTTTTATCACTTCATCTGAGAAGTACCATTGGAGAGCTGGAGTGTTACCATCAGTACCTTCCAGTTTGTTTTTCTCCAAGTAGTCAGACATGTTCTGCAGATTTGGGTCAGTGGATTTCAGGGTGGTGAAAACAAAGCAGAGAACTTCCTCTACTCCTGGTTTAAACACCTCTCTGTCCAGCTCAGACTGGTCTGAGATGACCTTTGTTCCCTCCATCATGTCTACAAAGTACCTGATGATGGTGACTTCTCTCTCTTCATCTTTGATCCACCTCGTTAATCTCTCCTGACTGAACGGTGACTTGTCTCTGTCATCAAACACTTTCACTAATTCCTGCTCCTCTTCCTCACCTGCCCTGATGGAGGGAAGTTTCTCAGCCATTGTTTCCTGGAGTGAAGTTCTGTAATACTCACAGAGCTTTTTGAATCTGCTCAACTTTTCTTGAATCTGTGGAAAGCTTCTCCACTCTCTGTCCTCCAACAGATCAATGCATCTTATGTTCAGGTTATAAAGCTCCTGTAAGGTATCTTCAGCCTTACTAATAAATCCACTGCTTATCTTGTAAGCAGCTTTTGGATGTAATTTCTTCAAAGGCATCAGTGGAACACAGTTTTCTCTGTTTTCTCCCAGTAGTTTTAGAAGTTAGATGTATGTCTTCACTGCATCTTCAAATGTTCCAGGGTTGCTTTCAAGAATGAAGTCTCCATAGAATTTGCAGGTGAATTTATCAGTCACAGCTTTTTCTTCATCACTCAGCTTGATGTCAACTTTCCCGTCAACATTAAATGAGGTGATCTTTTTTATTAGGATAGCTTGTATGCTATCCTGGATTACCTGAATGCTGCTATCATCTAACTTCTCACTGTCAAACACAAAGAAAGCATTTGCTCCATAAAGGATTCCTGTGACTACATGTGTCGCAAAACATTTCACATTTTTTGCTTCTTGAAAGTTTTTGGTTTCATCAGGAGTCAACATCAGCTGTTTGAATTTGGTAGTAGCTTTGTAATGAAGTGTGACTCGACACTGATGATGTGATTTCTTCCTATCATTCAGATACTTGGATGATCCCTCAACTTCAATGAGTCCACCCAGGAAACTGGCCTTCAGAGAACCATTAACATCCAGCAGTGACAACTTTTTTTAATGGAATCTGTTGCATTGATGTCAAATTCACTGCTGTGCTGATTATTCTCCACTGACTTCTTCTGCAGAGTTTTATTATTCCACAGTGTGACACCTTTAAGACACGAAATCCACAAAATGGAAAAAAAGTCTTTAAAAAGTTTAGAAACGAAATAGATTAAAATTGTATTTTAAATGTACTACCAAATGTAAAACTCAATTTCAAAACAGTTTTAGTGAAACTGTAACACTCATAAAGCTCTAGAGAGTTAGAAATCTCATGGTTTTTACTCTGCAAAAAACATGCGTCAAAGTTTTTATTCTGTTAATATTGTTTTTGAGACAAAATCTATTCTGTTCTTTCAGTGATTTCCAAATGAATTAATCTTAAGGTTTTCTGTTCTTTAAAGGGTTTTTTTTGCTCCTTTTTTACTCACCCTTTTCATTTAAACTATTATTTTCTTCATACCATATTTTCACTAAATGGTCATCAGTATTTCTTTGCTGACATGATAAATATTTCTTTGATGCATCTATTTACCCTATAAGTAAATAGGTCATTTTAGAAACAAATTAGTGTGGGTTTTTGCTGGCCATACAGCTGATTGCTTGAACAACAAATCACATTTTACCTGGGATGAGTTTCTCTCTCCGGGCATCATAGAGCATCCCTAAACTGAAAGGTCGACCCAGAGCTGCCACCTCCATAACAGATGATGCTCCTACATGAATAAAAACATGTGGTCATAAATACAAGGTGACTCAGCTTCTTTCATGTGATCAAACATGAGATCAAACCCACTTTGAACACAGTCTGTATATAAAATGTGGATGTGAAATTATGTTTTTTGTAGGCTTTAACCCTCTCAAGCCTAACCTATCACTGGTGTTAGACAGGTGTTTTGTGATGTTCGCTGGGTGCCCCTCTCTTGTCCTACTGGGAGACTTCAGTGCTCAAGTGGGCAATGACAGTGAGACCTGGATGGGTATGATGCGGAGGATCGGCCTCCTGGATCTGAACCGAGCGATGTTTTGTCATTAGACTTCTGTGCACAGGAGTTGGCCGTCCGACTGGGGTCTGGTATGAGGGGCCTCCCTGCTGCTGTGGAGTCGGGGCAGTCTGCTTCTCTCCACCGCAGGGAAAAGGGTAACACCACCTGGGTCTGGGTGCAGTTTCCCCCTCCAGGGGCAAGGGTACCTAGACCTGAGGTATAGAGTACGCTTGGGGAGTGTGATTGTGTGTACAGTGTCTCTTTATGTCTGTCTCCACGTTCAGTGAGTGTTGAGTAACTGCATATGAGAGCATGAGGGTGGGAACATTGGTGCGTTGGTGGGTCTTTGTGTCCGGGGATGGGCGCCCAGGTACACACCAGCTCACTCCTTGGCGGCTGCTTATCCGGGTCTGGAGCCTGGGGCTCGTTCGGGCCACTTCGGAGGTGGGGTGCCCTCGGCCTCTCGGCCTGGGGCCTGGTCACTCTGGCACAGCTGGCTGCCGGCGGAGCTCACGGGCACGTCACTGCAACCCCTCCTTGCTTCTGCTCCACGGCTGCTGAGTGACGCCTCATCTGGGACTCTCCTCAGCTCTTTCTGGGATAGTGACGCGGCTGCCCCTCTGTTGGTCTTCCTTGGTCTCTTGTGTTCTGGGGGCCTCTGGATGTCTGGAGTTTTGATCTCCTCCATACCTGCTTCATGCCCTGGAGGACGGGGCAGTGGCCCCCCACACCCTCTAGCACATCATTACATGAAGGAACCTTTTAAAAGACAAGCGCGTTCAAGCACACAGGTGTACACACGGGTGATCACACACACAAACTACACCCTTTTTGGCTCCCACCTCAAAGCACACTGTGCGCTGTCGATCTTACGTGCTGCACAATAATGTTTAATATTTAATATTTACTGCCATATTCCCATATATCATTGTGATGTTGTTTATTCTATTGCTCTCGTTTTCTTCTGCTTGTTTTCTCTTTTTCTTTCTCAACAGGTGATCCAGGTGATTGATATATGTATTTTTTTTTTTGTCTGTTTTTTTTGTTGGTTTTTGTTTCCTGCCCTTTTTCCCCGTCCCTCTTCTCCGCTGTTTCTCTTTCCCTCTTTCTTTCTCCCCTTTCTTTCCCCCAGTAAAGTCTGTCCCGTATTTAGCAAGTGAAAATAAAATAAACAATAAAAGGTGAATCAAATAGACCATTATGGCAAGGCTGGGATGGTCCGTTTGGTAAAGTAAATCCGTTGGGCATCTTTCTTCGCCTTTAGACAATAATTCTGATGGCAAAAGAGCCAAACGGGACAGGCAAAACAAACAAACAAACAAACAAAAAAGGTACATAACTAAAACTGAAAGTTCAGAGTTTCTTTTAAGTCACCTCAATGAGACAAAGTCCTGCTTTAAGTGCAGGTCTCTGCACGATTCCAAGAACAGTTCTTTATAAACATAATACAGCTTTTTGCTGCTACATTTTGAGCTTTGTGGGAGCTTTTAACAGCTGAAAGACATTTCTCATCTTGTATGTGCTCACAGATTGACAGAGAAACAACAGTCTGACTTTATTCAGAGTTTATTCAGTAACATGTCGAAAAAAATCACTTGGTTTTTTACCACATATTTCAGTGTTTTTATAAGGTTCTTGTTTGTTTGTTCTCTGAATCAAAAACAAAACAAAACAACAAAGAACCAAACAAAAAAATAAAAAAAGACTTACCACAGATAAAGACACTGTGATCCAAACTGTCGCTGTTAAAGTGAAATGAATCGTTGGAGCTGAGCAGGAAACAGGAACTGAGACAAGTATTAACAAGTCACGGCAAAGCAGACACTCGAGTGTGATCAGTTTCTAACGTTCATTGCTGCACATTCCTTTGTGTTTATCAGATAAACACTGAGCATGACGAACACAGGGACCTTGATTGCATATTGCATCAGATCAGTACAGATCATGTGTAAACAGCTCAGCAGTTTCTTATTACCTTCAACACGGAGCTCATGTTTTTGGTAGTGTTTGTATTACATTCTGTCTGTAAACACAACAACTCTAAAACCTCTGTAGGGTGTAGAGCAGGATGATGTTATAACAATCCATTAAAATCTGGTTTGCGTCCACCAAGGTCTTCAAGGTCAACTTTATGATTTGCCAGTGGAAAATTGACAAAAAGCCTTAAAACTTGTACACTTGTACAAGTGCACTGTGTAATAACATTTCTAAAGTATAAAGATTTAAAATAACATGCCACGTTTGACCTCTGACCTCTCCCTGAGTTCAACAGATCAACCTGAAAGTCAAAGTGATGATAATGCTATATAGAGCTGTTTATTTAAAACTATGTCATTGTTGGTACTGACAGCATGTAAGGAATGATACATGGGGTTTGTAAATATCAGGTTACTTTGGACCACTGACCTCTTTTTTTATCTTTTCCTTTTTCTTTTTTATAGCATACAAAAGAAAACATAAATGGGATGAGTACCTGAATACCCCCCACTCCCTCCTATTAATACAAAAATGAATATGTTACAGAGAAAATGAGTTGACCCATACAAAAAATACAAAACCCATACCAAAAGAAAAAACAAATCAACAATAAGATAGTAGTGCATATCCTTATAGTTTAATATTTACATTAACATCTGATAGCCTCAAAAAACAAGGTCTTAACATTAATCAATATTGATATAAATCTTAACCAACAATAGTAACAATATTAATATTAATAGTAATGATTACTTGCTCTTCTGTCGAAACAAATAAATAATGCTGGAATATCTTTAAATAAAGTATTCTTATAAGGTAGAACAACGACTGCCGAGAATAGCAGAAAAATTTGTACATTGTCATATGGTGGATTACAGAGAGATTTCTCATGCTGGTACCTTTTCTAAGTATTTAAGTAATGGTTTCCAGTAAGTAGTAAATCTATCCGATGAGCCTCTGATGGAGAATTTTATCTTCTCCAATTTTTAAAAGTCCTAAGATATCCTGTAGCCAGACTTCAATTAATGGTGGCTGAAATGATTTCCACAACAACAAAATTATTTTTCTAGCAATGAGAGAAGCAAAGGCAATAAGGTTATTTTGAATAGCTGTAGTTTGAAGGTTATTTGGTGGTTTGCCAAATATAGCGATATGTGGAGTCGGAGTCAATTTTATACCCAATATAACTGAAATTATTTTGAAGAATTGATGCCAAAATTCAGACAACCTAGGGCACGCCCAGAACATATGGGTAAGATTGCAAGGTATCTGTGAGCATCTGTTACACTTATCATCAAATTTATCTGGGTATAATTTTGACAATTTTTCTTTACTGTAGTGTAATCTGTGGAAAAATTTAAATTGTATTAATGAAAGTCTGGCACAACTAGAAGATGAGTTAATGGCCCTTACCGCTCCCTCCCGGAACAACTCAGAAAAACTCATATGAAGTTCTGACTCCCATTTCATCTTGGTCCTGTATAAAAGAGATTCACTAGGTGAAGAAGTTAGTTTATAAAGGTAAGAAATATGACCCTTTACCAAAGTTTTGGCTCTGAGAACCAAATCTATTCCACTGGAAGTTGGGATTTGTGGGAATAAAGTTGAACATTTCTTTGCAAAGTTTCACAGCTGGAAGTACTGAAACAAATCAGATTTATTAAAATTAAAGCGAGTAACTAGTTGGTTAAAACTTGCAAAAACATCATTTACGTATATGTCACCTAGAGTACCAAGTCCTTTATGTTCTAAAACAGAGAATCTAAAGTCCATCTTTGCTGGCACAAATAAGTGATTGTTGCAGATCGGGGCTGCAAGAGGGAGGGTAAGCCAACCAAAGTGGCGTCTTATTTGTGACCAAATTTTTAATGTTTCAGTGACAACTGGGTTGGAAGACTGGCTTAGTAGGGATGATTGTGAGGTATCACATTCTAAAGCACATAATGACGAGGAACAGGAGGCCACTTCACTCTGACACCAATTAGTATAGGGAGACGTACACCACAATAATATATTATACATATTAGATGCCCAATAATACCCAATTAAGTTAGGCAGTCCTAATCCTCCAGCTGATCTATCCCTATAAAGAAGAAACGACTAGCCCTTGGACATTTACCGGCCCAAATAAATGAAGAAATAGCGTCATTTATAGTTCTGAAAAATGATTTAGACAAATAAATGGATGAGCTCACGTCGCTAACCTGGTCACAGAGGGAGTACCGGCAATGTAGCATCATGATGCTAACGGAGTCATGGCTAACACCTCCGGACACGAGTGTGACACTACCGGGATTCCAGCTGCTGCGAGCGGACAGGACAAGAGACAGCGGTAAGAGGAAAGGAGGGGGACTGGCAGTGTTTGTGAATGACAGATGGTGTAACCCTGGGCACATCACTGTGAAAGAACAACTCTGCAGCAGAGACATTGAGCTGCTAGCCGTTAGCATGCATCCGTACTACCTGCCCCGGGAATTCTCGCATGTTATCGCGATAACAGCGTATGTCCCCCCCTCGGCCAACGCGGATGCAGCCTGTGACACTCTCCACTCAGTGGTCAGCAGACTGCAAACACAATCTCCGAGAGCCCTCCTCATAATATCAGGGGACTTTAATCATGCCTCACTGGACTCCACACTTTATTTTTTTTATTTTTTTTATTATTTGTTCATTTCAGGCACAACAAAATACGTATATTAAACATAAAGTGCACAAAAACAAAAAACAAAATTTATCTGAAAAGGAGTGGGACGAAGAAAACGTATTAAATCCCACCCCTATACTCACTCATCAACAAAAAACAATAGCTTCCCACAGCTACGCCCATCATTGCAAACCAAACAACACATCAACAGCCCCGGGCATCTCAACGGCAGCTCGCAAACAACAAATAGAACCTTCATAACTGAATACAAAATATATTAATTATAAATTGCGTTACCACAGGTAACAGGCAATAATAATTACATAGTAACAAACACACATCTACACACACATGTACATATATGTACATACATACACTTTTTTTTTCTTTCTTTTTTTGGAATCCATACCAGCAATGGTAAGAGAACAAACATTAGAGAGCACACCAAAACCATCATTGAGTATACTGTGACCAGACCAACTGTTTGTAGAGGAATTTAAATTTATGAATATTTTTGCATTGTTTCAGTTGTAAACTCAGACTGTTCCAGATTTTCACACCACATACAGACACACAAAAACCTTTATGGGTTGTTCGAGTTCTGGGTAATTTAAATTCTCCGAAGCCTCTCACATTATAAGCCCTTTCTCGAATTTCAAATAAAGTTTGTAAATTTGCAGGTAGAAGTTTATTAAAGGCTTTGTATGATGTAACCCAGTGAGTTTACACGACTCAGTAATGCACTACAACATGTTATCGTTAATTTTGATTCATCATTACTCTGTTAATCACAGAGTTGAGCTAAAGTAAATCAATAATAAAGGATAAATAATATAAATATAAAATAAAACCCCAAAGAGTATATTTAACACCCCCTACTGGTTAGGAGGTAACAAGCCCCGCCTTCCCCTGCTCTGTACCGTCACTTGTGCTCAGACACAGAGGGAGACGGAGGTGCACGAGACCATCGCTGATTTTCACCGCCAAGCTTGTTGCTGGAAAATAACTATTAACTCGATAAATTGAGCAAATATCCATACCGGAGATCTGCATGGACCTTGGAGAAACGGACCTGATCTGTTGTGAACATTTTGGACTTTGAAACCATCGCGGTGAGTCGGAAGCTGTTAAGCTAACATTGAAGCTAAAAAGCTAACAAGAAGTTAACGGGAATATAATGGCCCAATTTCAATGTTGTAGATCTGCACGGATGCGGATGAAACGAACAAAATCCTCTCTGAGAGTTGAACATTAGAAGCGTGCTGGTGAGTTAAACTGGGACTGGGCGAATCAGGCTAATTGAAAAGCTAACTAGCCTAATGCTCATAGCTGTAGCGGTAGCTGACCACGTTTTCACTGTGGGAGAACACACGGGGTTTCTCACGGATTTCAGCCACTCTGAGCACTCAGCTTGTGTGCTGATGATGTTCTAGTATTACTTGTTGAATATTAAATGCACTAAAATAAGATGATGGGATAAGTTAATTTTGATCTTAAAGGTTATGAATCTATTTTATTTTTTTGTTACATTTGATGCTTGAGCGACATTGTATAGATGTCCCTGCATATTCTTATTGTGCCAATACCTTACCACATACTGTAAAACTACAGCATGTGGGCTTTTGTATACTTTTTGGTAATTTTATTTTGTACATTGAGTGTAATTTACATATTGCTTCATTGCTATGCAGTGCAAAGCAATGCTCCTGTAATTTAGTTAAAGGGGCAGTACTATAAAAAAGAATCTACCATAGTTCATGGTTTATTTATGATTTCTGATAGAAATGTGCACCTTGATGATAGAATAAGCTGATTGTGATTTAAAGTTTGCATTCATGATTAAGATGCACTGTAGACTATAGTTAGAAATTAGAATTAATGTTTTGTGCTTGTTTTGTTATAGCACTTACATTATTTACATATGGCCATATATATCATTAGAGTGTGAATTGAATTGGTAATAGCCCTGTTGTTTACAGGCTAGGTTTTTTTGTGGGATCGTGAGACCTGGATTTCTTCCTGACGAGGAAGATGGCGAGCCTTTCCCTTTGAACCAAACCACTAAAAGTGTTTATGTTGTTCTCCACCTTTTCCTGAACCAGACCCTGCAGGATTTACCTGAGTGTCCCAGTCCTGGATCCTGTTTGTAACCAGGAGGATCCCAGGCCTGATTATTGTTGATGTATTATAAATATTCTTGTTTTATTCTCATTAAAAAGTATAAATATGTGGATTCATGTTTCAGACGTTGATGCTTGTTTGTTTGAAAGGACACAGATGGACCTTGTTTCCTTGTTTCCTTCCTTTTTTTGACCTCTGTGCTTCATCTGCTGCTCTTCACTCTGTTACTTTGGACTGATTTCACTCACAATTTGCTTCCATGGTTTCTTTGCGTCACGCTGACAGCACGTGAAAAACACGACATGTTTGATCTCAGGCTCAAAGAAGGAGCAGCATCCTCTCTCCAACCTGTTTCTCCATCTTCTACAACACCTGATTCATTCCAGTTTCTCTGCTTTCACTTTGATTCATGTCAACATGAAGCCTGAACGTCTGTGATGAACACACTATCAGCATCACTGACATATTTCATCATTTAAAAACACTTCCTGTCACTGTGGTGGTTACAGTGACATCATGCAGTTTTTGTTTTGACCTCCTGAGGGCAACAAATCAGCACAGACAGAGAGCTCCATTCAAACTTTGCTGCCATCAGTAATAATTCTTCAGCTTTGAAGAACGTGTGAAATAAAGCTTTCATTACAGGATTCATGTGAGCAGCAGATGAACTTTGTACCAACAATATCATAAATAACAGAGTCTGCATGAAGCTCAGGTGTTGATGCTGCTCACTGATTGGACGGTTGGTTTCAGCTCTGCTCTCAGTCTTTACTGCACAGGTGAAGGTAGAAAGTGTGACTGGATCTATAGACTGGAAACAGAGAAACATGCTGAACATTTGAAGCTTTGCAGCAGAAATGTTCATGTTACAAATACAGCAGAGCTGATCTGGGATCAGTGTGTTCACACCTGCAGCTACAACAAGGTTTCATGTCTCCACACGTCAGCATGTGAACTTTACTCAGACTCAGTCTGAGCAGTCAGACGGCATATTTTTAAAGACACAGCTGAGCCCCTCCCACCTGTGCTAAGCTTTAGGTGGAGCCCCTCCTCCTTCCAGGAAGCAGCTCACCTGTGTGTCCGTTTATAGTGTCAAGGTTCGGAGTGGAGCTTGTTGTTCGTGTGTGTGTTTTAATTCTTTGCCTGCTGATAATATCTGCATATGGAGGCTGTTACTTGAGTCTTGGATAACATGCAGGAAAGTATTTGGTCTTACGTTCCATCTCTTTCATGTTCACTTAGTACGTTGTGTTTTTAATCCATGGATTTGAGTCTGAGTTTTCTTCTTTTAGCATTTTAGGGTTTTCATCATTAATAGTTGGTCTCTTGTGTTTCTCTTAATGTTAAGGTCTCAAATCTTCAGATTTTTTTCTTTTTGTTAAACACATTGAAAGTTCTTCCTTTTGAACTGTTTTCAGTCTGAATGAAGGCTCGTTGTAAGTTTTTTGAGTTTGTTGTTCTGAATTTGGTTAAAAACCTGCCAACTAATGTCAGTAATATTGTATTAAACACATTTATATAGTCTGTCAGTGGAACATTTAGATAAGTTAAATAGTTAAATTGATTCATGTTAAACTTTGTTGTAATTAACTATTTTTCATGAATCATGATTTTAATATCAGAGTAAAATAAGCCTAAACACATTTATACCTCTCCCTCCATAACTAAAGAATGCATGAACTGTAAAGTGCAGAACCTAACACTGATATGTATGGTGAATCTATTTCAAATTACACATTTGCTGTTCAAAGAAAATCTCTGGATTAAAGAAAAAAAAGGAAAAAATTTAGTCTGTTGGAAAAGTTCAGGTGTAAAGATCTGAACCCCTTTTGCTTGAGTCCAGAAGATCAGGTCAGAGTTTGTGTGAGACCTCGTGGTGCTATTGGTCAGCATAGGGCTGTAAGAAGTTTGATCCAGACTGGTCATTCTTTCATTTAAAAGCAACTCAGATATATCCATGAAAAACTAAAGAATTAAAAAAAACAAAAAACAAAAGGAACAAAGTAGAATAAAGTTTTAATAACCTGGTTCATATGCAGACACGCTCAGACATGAGGAAGCTAAACATTCACCTGCTGACAGCATCAGAGGTGGAACTGAAGGACACACATTTGAATTTACTCTAAATAAAACAAGTCTGATACATGCTCTGGATTAAGGTGTTAAAATTAATATTAAATAAAGTCTGTTAGTCTTTTTACAGCGCTGTTAAATAACATGTTGTTACTGTTGATGTGTCACAAAGATCAGATGTGCTGCAAACAGAAACTATGCTGCATGCAGTTACCAGTTTTTCCAGTTTTGTGATGGAAACTTCCATGAAGAATGTTTCCATGGCTGGAAACACCAAACATTATTAAAAACACCTCTGATTCTCATGAATATGCTGTAAGACAGAGCAGAGAGCTGATGCTGATTTTAATGATCAGGACTTATGTCTTCTGAGCTCTATAATATTTGATACCTTTGGATTCGTTTGGTTCTGTTAATAGGTTTGAGTGAATTATGGTCTATCAATACAGTCTACACTAATAATTCTGACGGTATCATGAGGTACTCTTGGTCTGCCTGTCAGCGTTATGTTGGTGGAGCTGCTGTAGAAATGGTTTGGACTCACAGTTTGTACTGATGGGAGTAAATGAGTGTAGTGTAAAAATCATCATAGAGCAGAGTTAAAGCACTTACTGCTTTGTGTGTCTCTGTCCAAGAACACATGACCCTCACCAGGCCAACCAAAAGAAAAGCTGTTGGAGATACAAATTTACCTTATAAAGTCTTATAAGGTGCAGCGTCCGCATCACTGCAGCCGCAGCACCAATCCGTCTGTCGATCTCCGGCTCCCTTCTCCCATCACTCGCGAACACGACCCAGAGTGCTGATCCTCATTCCCGCTGCTTCACATTCGGCTGCGAACCGTTCCAGTGGGAGCTGGAGGCCTCCACTTGATGAAGCCAACAGAACCACATCATCCGCAAAAAGCAGAGATGAGATTCTGAGGCCACCAAAGCGAAAGCCCTCCGCCACTTGGCTGCGCCTAGAAATCCTGTCCATAAAAATTATGAACAGAACCGGTGACAAAGGGCAGCCCTGGCAGAGCCCATCACACACCGGGAACGAGTCCGACTTATTGCCGGCAATGCGAACCAAGCTCTTGCAACGGTTGTATAGGGATCGAATGGCCCGTAGCAATGGGCCAGACACCCCATACTCCCGCAACACCTCCCACAGGACACCCCGAGGGACACGATCGAATGCCTTCTCCAAGTCCACAAAACACATGTAGACTGGTTGGGCAAACTCCCATGCACCCTCAAGTATCCTTGAGAGGATAAAGAGCTGGTCCAGTGTTCTGCGACCAGGACGAAAACCGCATTGTTCCTCCTGTATCCGAGGTTCGACTAGCGGACGAACTCTCCTTTCCAGCACCCTGGAATAGACTTTCCCAGGGAGGCTGGGAAAGTCTATGCCAGAGAGAAGATGGGGACCACCAACCCGGTCTGCCAGTCCAGGGGTACTGCCCCTGATCTCCACGCAACATTGTAGAGACGTGTCAACCAGGACAGCCCTACAACGTCCAGAGCCTTCAGGAACTCGGGGCGGACCTCATCAACACCAGGGCCTCTGCCACCAAGGAGTTGTTTAACTGCCTCAGTGACCTCGCCCCATTCCCCTCATCCCCAGACTCTGCTTCCTCCTCGGAAGACGTGCCAGTGGGATTAAGGAGGTCCTCGAAGTATTCCTTCCACCGCCTGACAATTTTCTCAGTCGACGTCAGCAGCGCTCCGCCAGCACTATACACAGTGCAGGTAGAGCACCGCTTCTTCGCATAAGCGCAGATGACAGTCAGGACCCGTTCCCTGACCCTATGGCGCAGGGAACAAACCCTCTCATCCACCAGGAAAAACCCCAACGTACCGGCAGCAAGCCGAGGGGATATTAGAATACCCACCCCAGCCCGCCGCCTCTCACCAGGGGCAACTCCAGACTGAGACAGAGTCCAGCCCCTCTCCAGGAGACTGGTTCCAGAGCCCAAGCCATGCGTAGAGGTGAGCCCGACTATATCTAGCCGGTACCTCTCAACCTCACGCACTAACTCAGGCTCCTTCCCCACCAGAGAGGTGACATTTCATGTCCCTATTGCCAGTCTTGGCAGCCGGGGATCCGTCCGAAAAGGGCCTCCGCTCCTGGCCGTCGCCCGGCACACAATGCACCCGACCCCTATGGCGCCTCCTGCAGGTGGTGGGCCTGCGGGAGGATGGGCCCATGTCTCCTCTTCGGGCTGTGCCCGGCCGGGCCCCATGGACTAAGGCCCGGCCACCATATGCTCGCCCTCGGGCACCCTCCTCGGGCCTGGCTCCAGGGTGGGGCCCCGGTAACCCTATCCCGGGCAGGATAAACTGTTCCGTCGATGTTCTCTTCATAAGGGTCTTCTGAATCGCTCTTTGTCTGGTCCCTCACCCAGGACCAATTTGCCATGGGAGACCCTACCAGGGGGCAAAAGCCCCCAGACAACATAGCCCCTGGGATCCCTGGGACACACAAACCCCTACACCATGATAAGGTAGCGATTCACGGAGAGGGTCTTATACTTTGATATACTGATTTTCACAGGTTCATCAGGTCTACCTCAAAAGCGATGAATATTAACATTAGTTCTTCATGATGCTTCAGTGTCAAAATTGTGAGTTTAAAATGAATGGGCTCTTGAGGGGCTTGGAAAGCCCAAAAACCCTTGAAATTTGGCCCACACCTCCAATGTGATGAAGCTTATCTTGTTCTGTGATGATTTTTAGGTAATATTGCATAATGGTGCCACAGCGCCCCTTACAAAATTTCGAAACATCAGCCACTGTCCTGTGTTTCATCTTGAAGTCTGAAACCTGGTGAGTTTATGTAAGATATGAAGATGTACAAAAAGTCTCTTGGAGCAATATCCCAAATCCAACAGGATGTCAGCCATTTTAAAATTTATGTGTAATTTTGGCGACATTTTCTCGTCTTTTCAGGCTTCGTACTTTGACGAACTACCCCTAGGGATTTCATCAGATTAACATGATCTCCAGTGCATATAACCCAAAGATGTTTGTGATGTTAAATTGTGAAGCTTTTACAGTTTGGTGAAACAGGGTGTTCTTGGAGGCACATGGAGTTTCAATCACTCGCCAAAAAGTAGTAATCTGCTATAACTCAAAGACACATTGTCCAATCTCTCCCAAACTTAACGAGCACGATAAGAGGCGAGATCGGAAAAGACTGATATGCCATTTGTCAGCAATGTTTAGAGCACCACCTAGTGGAAAGAGGTAATGAAAGGTAGATTATAATTATCATTGAGCGAGATAAGGTTTTAGCTCGTGAGTGTACGCATGAAATCCATCAGTGTGATATTGGATTGGACTTGCTGGGTGTAGGTGATGGGCGTGGCTCGACATGCTGGGGTGAGAGGGCACTGCTTGCAGCTTTAATTACTGTTTGTTTCTGCTGTGTGACGTTTGAACCTGATGTTCAGTTTTTATTTCAGGACAAACTTTGATCACTCTCAGTAACTCAATAACTCTGCCCTGAAACATTTGTTACTGTGATGAACAGTTTAAATGGATGTGTATGAAACTTTATAGCCAACAGACACTGATCAGTCATTTCCCTTTAACTGGAAACAATCAGATCAACTCAGTTTGTTTTTAAGAAGTAGGCATTCATATATCTGCAGGTGGAGGATTTTACTTGAGGCATAATGTGGACTTGGCAGCTTTTCCATGTCTTTGTGTTTTTAATCAGTAGATTTGAGTCTGAGGTTTCTTTTAGCGTTTGAAGCTTTGAATCATAGTTGTTCAGAGAGTCTCTTGCGTTTCTAGTTCGTGGTCTTTTGGGTTGTTTTGTTGAGGCTTGAAATTTGTTCCTTCTGAGTTTACAGTCTGAATGAAGCTCACTTGATGTTCTTTGAGTTACCTCCAAAGCGTTTGACAGTAGCTGCTCTCTGATCTACTGATTTCTAATTGTCCTGCTTGCCAATGAAAAAGATGAGTACAGAGAGCTGAACCTCCTAAAACAAATGTTGACACATAGTGGGTTTGTCATTCTCTCAGCTGACACTGAGATGAAGCAGGAAAGAAGCAGCTGATATTTGGACAGCACACATGATGGAAAGGAGGATTTCAGTTTATGTGCACATGAATGATTTGTGTTTCCTCTGCAGGTGAAGGTAGAAAGTGTGTGTGAGCTGATGTGAATTGAGCAGCATGGATCAGTGTGAGGACAGAAAGGAGGGAGTCCCTCCCTCTAAAAGCACTCTGTGTGGGGAACATGAGAGCCAGACCAAAGCTCAGAGGTGAGATGACATCTCTAACTGTCCATGACTCTTCTCCATGTCACAGTTCAGCACTCACATCACTGCTCCATCTTTATTCACAGGAACCAGCCTGGACCTCCACCCAGCTATGTGTCATCTAAGAGCAAACGGGTGAAGGATTTCTTTCGTAATTTAGGGGTGGGAAGGACATCTGATAGAAGGTAGGTTCTTGTCAATATTAAAATGTCTAAATTTATATCTGCTTCATATATACTGCAAGGTACATTGGATATTACAAATGTTTAATGTTCACTCATTTTTAGGATCTACCAGAGACCCAAACCCAGCTCTGTGTCCTTAAATAGTGATGCGTCACAAGATGGATTTAAAGGAACACAGCCCACTGCTGTAGAGAGGTGAGCTGTTAGCAACATGAACTTGTGTCAGTTTGGTGTCCTGATTTAAATTATTTTTATGTTTCCTGGTTTCTAAAATGCATCTTTGTAGAAGAGCAGTGTCTCAAAGGACACACAGGCTCAGGTGGAACTGTCATTTTATCTGGTTTGAAGACACATTTGGCTGTTTTTAACCATTTATTTCAATCACAGGTATAAATTTAGACCTCACACATCTGGATCCTAAACTATCATCGAAACAGCTGCTAGCAGTGGGTAGTTTGACTGTGCTCTGTGAGGATGATACGCTGCTCTAGAAAGCAAACAAAGGTTTGTGCAGCTCCTCTTCAGAAAAGTGTTCAGAGAGCAGCTGCTTTATTAGACGAAGACTCGTCATGTGAGCCCAGATGTGTGTGTAACAGCTGGATGAAGGAGAATAATCACAGTCACGTCTCCATCCCACCTTTATTAATGAACTTCCTGTTGCTTGCAGATGACAGGAACACAAAGTGTTTGTGTCACGTGATGCTGCAGGATTTGTTAACGTGATGGTAACATCTCCTCATCTAACTGCAAACACATGAACGCTCCTAACGGCAGCTATCACAGCCACAGAGGCAGACTGTTTCTCACTGTTGGATTCAGGGACATTTGTTTCCTGTAAAAAGCTGAACTCGAATCTAAGAGGACTGTTACTGACAGGAAACAGCTGCATTATCTGCAGTCTGTGTGATCACAGCTACTTCGATGACTTTATCAGAGAATTTATCATTGAATCAAACATGTTTGTGTCTGCAGAGGTCAGAGGTCACAGTCTGCAGGATCCAGCTGTCCGTCTGTGAGGAGTGACTGGTCCAAAAATAAACCTCCAGCCTTCAGTAATGAACCTGGACCAACGAGGTCAGAGAACTGTAATGAGCTCCTTTACATGTTTCCTGGATTAATATGACTAAAGACTCATTAAAAAGAATCCAAACAGATAAAAATATTAGACTTTGTCCTGTAGCGCTGTGTGTCAGGCAGGATTGGCCCCAAACACAACAGGATGAAGTCAAAGAGTCAGCTTTATTTCAGCTGTGAACATACAAACACTCGAAATAAGAAAACATAACTGTAGGTTTGCGGTGAGTGAAGCCTCAGTTTGATGCTCCGCGTTGTGTTTTCCTTCTCCAAACAGCCACATCAGGAGTCTTTGATTTAAGTCTTTGTTTTAAAATATTTACTTACAAATGTCCAAAGATGGCTTCAGGATACCTGAATCCACAATTATCAAAGACTATCAAAATAAAAGCATGCAGTCTAAGTACAAGAAAGTCAAATATGAAATTATCCCATTCCATTATTCTTAATATGTCAATTTTAAAACATTCCAAATTATGTTAATCATATAAACTCCACAAACTTCATCTAGGTTCTTACAATAGGCTAAAGCTCAAAACTAGAAACAAAGAACTAAGAAGTGGAAAACTAGGAACAGACTCTGAAATAACCAAGAAAAGAAAGAGCCGAGAAGCACGGAGAAAACACACAGCACATAAGGGGGCAATGTGACAACGAGCAGAGGAAACAGGGTTTCAAATACACAAAGGATAATGAGGGGATGAGACACAGGAGGGGAACACCACTGGGAGTAATCACACACATGAGGAATGAGGGAGGGAGAAAACTGAACACACAGAACACAAGATGAGGAAAAACAAAAAGGAAAAACAAAGGAAACATGAGACACAGACTAAGACACTGACTAGACAATTGACAATTGATGATGGTGAGATGGAGGGAAGATGGAAAAGAGAGGAACTAAACTAAAAGGCACAGGAAACAGAACAGAGCTGCTCTGTCTCTGATTCTCATGTTTTTGTGTCTGATCTGTCTGAAAGGTCACACAGAGACCCAGGGCAACGTCTGAGCAGCTAAAGCCTGGATCATACTGGCTGCTTTTAATGAGACCTCCATTAAGAGAACACTGAACAACAGTTTGTCGTCATGACAGCACTGCAAAGACAAAGGAGTAAACTCCAAAAATACTGTGTACAGCTAAATCAAAATATATGTGTCTGATTTGTTTTTTTTTAAAATCCGCTTTCTGGATACGACTCGTTTAAAATGGATATAATGACGGCTAAAAGTGATGAAAAAAAATATTTGGACAAACACGTAAATAATGTGTCATGGTGTCCTGTGAGAACAAGTTTCCTAAAATAACATGTAGAAGTCTGTAGTTCTAATCTAAGAGATTTAGTTTGATAAGCAGAGACCAGAGCTGTGAAAATGATTGTGGTGAAGCTTCGCTCCTGAAACTTGTGAAATATTTAAGCTCTATGTCCTCTACGTCCTCAAGCCTTCAACTGCACAAAGAGAAAAATGTGATTAGTTTAACTCAGAGGAAAACTTGTCCTGATCAAAATGAAGTTCGGGGGGAAAGAACAGGAGAATTAAACACATAAATAATAAATGCATAAATATATAAACAGGAGCTACTGGAGCCAGTGTGGACAAAGAGGCTAGTCACCAGGAGAACCCAGAGACGCTACAGAAGCTGATCTGTTAGTGTTCACTTTGATTGTTTCCTTTCTCTAGTCTTTCCTACCTCTCCTCCTTCCTTGTAGTTGTTGTGTGATTTGACATTAAGACCAGTGTGCAGTGTGGGTTCCCCTCAGACTGAGTGGGAGAGGGTTGGCCCACTGTATGCATGACCCCCTGACTCTTACCGAGTCAGCGGTGGGTTGATTGTAATAACTGAGAATGGGAACAATGATCTTCTCCTCTCCCTAAGCCGGCCCCTCTCAACACTTTCTGACCATGTTTTCTCTTGCACATATGCTAACAATGCTAATGCTAAAGGCTGCATAACTAATGCTCGATTGGGACAAGAACTACATGTTGTGTTGTTGAATAGTAAAGAAGCTGCAAAGGCAAAGACGTTTGGACTTGTTTGTGTTTGATCCTGCAGCTGGAGCAGCTGTCAGAAACCACATCTGTAATGTGGCACTGAGTACAGTCTGACTGGAAAGCTGTGACAGTTTTTACATTAATTCATTTTAGCTTGTTAGAGTTTATGCTGGAGGGGAACCTGCTCACCTTGGAAATGTTTCTGGTTCTGCAGACAGTCCATCTCCTCATACTGGGACCAGTCTGCTTCATCAGGAGACTCCTCCTGTCCCCAGTGTGGAGAAAGATCCAGAAGCAGAGCTGGACTGCAGACAGCCAGTCAGAGCAGCTGTGTACAAAGTAAGACTGAACATCTGTCTGCTGATGGACTCATTTCTGAAAACTGGACTCTTGTTGTGTTGTTCAGACATTGAAGAGTTTTCTTTCTCTTTAATCTCATTGTTTTTGTTTCTTTCAGCAGATGATGGTCTGCAGGAGGTTTTGGATGAACATAAGATCAGTCTGAGGAGAAGATGTGAACGTGTGACTGAAGGAAGTGATGAAACAGGAAGTAGAACCCTCCTCAACAGGATCTACACTGAGCTCTACATCACAGAGGGACAGAGTGAAGAGGTTCATACCCAACATGAGGTGAGGCAGCTGGTGAAAGCTTCCAAAAAGAAAACTCTCAGTGACACTCCAATCAGGTGCCAGGACATCTTTAAAGCCTTACCTGACCAACAGAGACCCATCAGAGTGGTTCTGACCAACGGCGTAGCTGGTGTTGGAAAAACATTCTCAGTGCTGAAATTCACTCTGGACTGGGCAGAGGGCTTGGAGAACCAACATGTCAGTGT
>CAKLIZ010000752.1:50755-96523 GCA_922035795.1 Oreochromis mossambicus | reverse complement strand
TGCAAGATGCTAGCAGGCAAGGCATACATGGAACGCCATAACCAAGTGGCCGGCATAGTGTACAGGAACATCTGTGCCGAGTATAACCTGGAAGTCCCGAGGTCAAAATGGGAGATGCCCCCAAGGGTGATGGAGAATGACCGAGCTAAGATCCTGTGGGACTTCCAGATGCAGACGGACAAAATGGTGGTGGCTAACCAACCGGACATAGTGGTGGTAGACAAACAGGAGAAGACGGCCGTAGTGATCGATGTAGCGGTTCCGAATGACAGCAATATCAGGAAGAAGGAACACGAGAAGCTGGAGAAATACCAAGGGCTCAGAGAAGAGCTCGAGAGGATGTGGAGGGTGAAGGTAACGGTGGTCCCCGTGGTAATCGGAGCACTAGGTGCGGTGACTCCCAAGCTAGGCGAGTGGCTCCAACAGATCCCGGGAACAACATCGGAGATCTCTGTCCAGAAGAGCGCAGTCCTGGGAACAGCTAAGATACTGCGCAGGACCCTCAAGCTCCCAGGCCTCTGGTAGAGGACCCGAGCTTGAAGGATAAACCGCCCGCAGGGGCGTGCTGGGTGTTTTTTATATATAAGATTCAAGTTGCAGTTATTTATATTTCCTATCACCTTAAATCTTCACTCAAAGACAAGTACCTTTGACAGTGTACATATAGATGTATTATACATAAGAGACAAATATAGTTTGTTTAATATGTTGGCATTACATTACATTTGGCTCAATGCTTACATATATGTGTAAAAACAAAATGGACGAGCTGTGAAAACTGTTTCTGATAGAATGAAGAATAGACTGATATATTAAATATTCCTTTATTGGGTGATAAAATCAGACCATGTCATAACTGCTTTAAGTCATACAGAATAGATATCAGAGCCTTAAACAGGCTGACTTCTGCTAAATGGGTCAAACTGGGCAGAAAGTATACAAACACATAATATCCTTATAGAATATGATGTAACACTATAGATCAACTTACCTCAGAATATATAAAGCATATAAACAATTACAGCAATATGATGCAACAAACACAGCAGTGCTACTAATCCAAAATACTCAAAGCTTCATAGAACTGAAACAAACATTTATTTTTAGCTCCATTCTGCTGCTGATACATACTTTAGGTTTTTGAACATTAAACTTGTTGCTGCCTTTCATAGTGTGTAACTTCACACTAAATCAAATGTGTGATAAGCTGCAGGATTCAAACACAAGTGTAACATGTTCATACTTTTATTCCACAATCAGAGAGAAAGAAAAAGAGAGAGAGTGCAGGACAGACAGACAGGTGACAGTCTCAGATGTATACACTGCTACAAAACAGCACAAGAGAAGGAGGATTTTGTCGTGGTGTGTGGAAGAAGCAGACTCGAGCGCAGATCTCCTTGCAATCCCATACGGTAAAAAAATACATTTTTCCTGGCCAAAATATATTTCAAATATATGGTAAATATATTTTGTATTTGTGATGCTCCAAAAAAATATATTTTTGAAATTGAAAATATATTTCTTTCAAACCAAAATACATTTCAAAACATATTTTAGGGTGAAGAAAATACATTTCCAACCTTACAGTAGAATGTATATCAAAGTATCCTTTATTTAAAATGTATTTAGTGCAATAATGATGATAATAATACTAAAAGTAACATGTTTTATGCACATCTGCAAAAAACAGTTGGATTCAAACAAAACAGAGTCAAAGGTCTAGCAAGAATTAGGTTGTTTATTCATTTGCTTACAGTATTTCACATTACACAATATTTCACTGTAATGTAGCGTTCATTGACTTTGAAATTATCTGTCAGTGATACAGTAAACAAGATACAACTGCTATGTACACTTTAGTTTTTGACAATATATACAATATAGTACTTAAAGGAACACACTCCACTTTTTTTGGAAATAGGCTCATTCTCCATCTCCCTCAGAGTTAAAAATGCAGCGTCTTCTTTCTAGATCCGTACGTTAATAGGACTCTGGAGCGTGATCTTACGGGATGGGGCGTAGCCAGGATTTTTGGTCGAGGCGCCATATTAGCAGGCCAAACAAATGCTTGCTGTGTGGCTGGTTGTAATGTTACATTGCACTACCGGCAAAGGAATAAGCTTGAAAACAGGCTCTCTTTTCATTGTTTCCTCACCTGGAAGCATCATGAGGGAGCTTATGTGTTGGATGTTACCAAAAGAAGGCGTCTAGCCTGGATAGCAGCTGCGAGACGAGCTGATATTCAGTTCTCTACCATCCCCAGATATCTGTTTGTGTGCTTCAGTATTTTCATTCAGGTAAGTTCTAAATAAATTCATATTATTCTTTATAGCCTGTTAGTTTTATTTTCAATGCGCTCTGAGATCATAGCACAAACTTAGAACAACCATGCAGAACTACCTTCTATTTATAGAGTTGCTAATTATTTGGCATTATTGCAGCAAACCAGCCTATGAAATGAAAGAAACAAATCCTGACTGGGTTCCAACACTACACATGGGGCACTACGAAATCCCTGCTTCAAACTACATGCTACATACCACCATACCAATCAGATTACTTCTTCCATGTGTAGGTAAAAAGGTGACCCTCCTGGATAAGATGGCAAAGGTTTGCTGTGTTTTGGTGAACATGTGCCCCAGTGTGGTAGTAAAACCAGGGAAAAATGCTCTTGTTAAATACTTTTAAGTCTTGTGCTGTTTATGTAGTGATAAGTTTTCAAAAGAGACAGTAAATTACAGAATGGTAGTAGTGGGTGATATTATTTAAATGCTGTCATGATTTTATGTGAACATTTTGTCATTTGTAAACTATACATAACATTGATTCTACATTGTAGAACATCAAATCAGTTACAAAGTGCTTTTAATTAAAAATAGGCAAACATTTCTTTGTTTCTTTATTCAACTTTTGAACAGTGGTACTTAGTAAGTACATATTCAGTAAATGCAAATTATTTACATGGCCCCCTAAATTAAAACATTATGGGTTATTCAGAACAGAACTATGCTTGGAAAAATATTGTCCCATCAGTTGATCCAACTCCTCCACAGTAGCAGGTGGAACTTTTCTTTTCTGAGGATGGCTTCTTTTACCTGTCACAACGAATGGTCTGTTTATGTTTTGATCAAGAACCTTTTTTTGGGCAGCTGAAGAGGAGAAGTCTATCTTATGGCCAACCTCTGGCTGTGTCTTGGTCATATTACCAGGCAAAACCCAGTATGCAGGTTCATCTGTAAAAGTCCTTGTGCCACAGATCAACACTGTTGCTTCTACATTAAACAGAAGAGCAGCGACATGGCTGCAGGTCTCCACGACTCCGGCCATACAGGTGTAGTGGGCGGCTTCAACCTTCCCTGTGATGCTCACAATGACCTGTGGCTGCAATGCTGCAATTCAGTCTTTAAGAGTGCAGTACCTGAAACACACACAGACAAAGTTCATTTAAAGACAAGAGCTTTAATAAGCCAAGGCCGACACAAATGTGTTTTATCTACTTTCAAATCCATTTATCATAAATATAACAAATAAAGTGTTTTTATGCATCCCCTATCATCCATCTATAGAACGCTGCATGTTATATTCTAAATCAGCCTGTTCTCTTTCAGAAACCTGCCTGCAGAAAATGAACTTAAAGTATGTAATGCAAGGATGTAATCACTTTCAAGAGGGAGAAAACATAATGTTCAACTTTAAGTGACAATTATGGACACCTAATATGATAAGGAGATTCTGCAGGTCATTAATCAATGTATAAAACTAAAACAGAATGTATTTTTAGTGACACAGGACACAAACAAGGAAGCAAGATGTGTAATTAGGATTATTTATAATAAATATGAATTAATTAGGGCAATTTCTTTAACCATAAAGAATAACTAAATCCTTCAGGACAATGTCACATCAGTGCACTGAACTCACTATGTTATCCCTCTAACAGCCTCCACATGTTCTCACTGTAATTTCCCCTCATGAATGAATTTATGCTTGCACTAATCTGAATGTTCGGGGGGAATCAAACGTATTTTACTCGCAGTATTCAAGCTGACTTACCTTTGCTTGAATGACGGCGTACTCACAACGTGGAGGCTTAAAAATAGCCAAATCTTGTACCCAGTCCTTGGTGAATTGGATGTGTGCCTCCAGAGATTTATAATTGCGAAATTGGTGCGCCGTGTATGCGCTGACTCCACAGACAAGGTACCAGAGTAGATCATGCTAAGTCAATAGCGGTTTGGTCTTCAGGGTTTCTACTCCACGGCAGTATTTCATACGGGTCCACATTTCAACAATCAAGTACCGTCTCTTTGCATCTGGACACAATCTGTCTCTATACCGTCATTTTCTTTTGAGCTACGTTTCAGAATGGTTCGTAGCAATCTTGTTTTGATTCGTGGCCAGCCAAGATGGTGCTGCACTCCCACAATGCATTGCGGCATTACGTCAACTCCAAAGCCCTGTGCGTGCAGGAGAGTATGCGCATGCGCATTGCCATGGTGGTTTAAAAAATAAAGATATAATGAAAAGTAATTAATAAAAATTTAATATTTAAACATTCCCACAAATGTGCAATGAACGTGCAAAAACTCTCTTTATTAGTTGTTTCTGTTTTTTTTTTTGTTTCTTTTTTTTTTTTTGAAAAATAACGACGTCTCTGAGGCGCGAATTCCGACAGTGAGAGGAACGGCCGGATACAGGAGACGGGAAGGAACAAGCCGATTATGTTCGCGTTAATTAGGTAGTTGGAACATGTAAAATTCTCAATTCTGCCAACTGAACATATACGAGATTTTAATGAGGATGAATAATTAGCCGGCATGGAGGAAACGGACCTTTATTTGGTGGAGTGGCGACAAGAAGCCAAAAGACGGGTGGCCGGTCTATGAAGCCTCCATCATCAAGCTAGCAGGTGCCTTTTCTCATATAATATTACTTTATTCTCGCTTATTTGGCACGGAAGCGTAGAGCTGCCACCCAGGCAAAAGAGAAATATAAGTATATCACGTTATAACGTGAAAGATTTATCGTTCTAACAATATACTATCATGTTAGTACAATATACTTTTCATGTTTGAACAACATTGTACGAGCAATGTACATAATTATCACGTCCGTACAATATTGTGCGAACGTGATAATTATGTATATTGTAGTAACGTGATATTATATTATACAAACATGAAAAGCATAATGTTAGAACAATAAACATTTCATGTTATAACGTGATATAGCTCTATTTTAAAATGTATTTTAGCACATATATTTTTTGGCCATTTTTTGTATATTTTGAAATATATTTCAAAATGTATTTTAAAATATATTTTTTTTATCGTATGGGATGAGACAGTGAATTTATTTACAGAGTGAAACAATAACAGTCTAGTGAAATCCCTCGGCCGTGGCTCCCCGTGGTCCATTCACCCAGCTCCCATGTTCTCCTCTCCACCTCCTGGTGCGAAAGACAAAAAAAGGAGTAAACAGCAATCCGAAAGCGAGTTGGAAAGAGCACACGATCAAAACACTACTACGAAGCTACTTCCGGGTCGGCGGACCTTTTTTTTTTTTTTTTTTTAAAAAGGTTTTTTTTTTTTTTTTTGCACAAAATATAATGTACAACAATTATGGCAATCTCTACAAAGATTCAGTTTTTTCCAACATGAAATAGTATCAGAACAGGCTGAATTCCAACATATAGAAGAAGGATAATGAACAGGAAGTACAAACAACAACAAATAAATAAATAAAATAAAAACAAACCCCAAACAGAATTAAAGTAAACAAATAAGCAAACAAATAAACAAAAAAGACAGATAATTAAAAAACATAAAATAAGTTATACCTTAGGGGTTTTCCAACAGATCTAGTTCAACAATCATATGATTCAAATCAAGAGCTTGTTTTTTGTCCATAAATTTAACAGATGAGAGAAAGAGGCAGAGTTCTTTGTGAAAAGTAAAAAAAGACGGCTTTGTTTTCAGAAAACGACATTTGTGAATGAAGAATTTGCCCATAATAATTATTACATCCATCCATCCATTCGCTTATCCTTTCCAGGGTCGCGGGGGGCGCTGGAGCCTATCCCAGCTGTCATAGGGCAAGAGGCAGGGTACACCCTGGACAGGTCGCCAGTCTGTCGCAGGGCCAACACACAGGGACAGACAACCATTCACGCTCACATTCACACCTAGTGACAATTTGGATTATCCAATTAACCTATCCCCTCAAACTGCATGTCTTTGGACGGTGGGAGGAAGCCTGAGTACCCGGAGGGAACCCACGCAAACACGGGGAGAACATGCAAACTCCACACAGAAAGACCCCGGCCTGATGGTGGAATTGAACTCAGGACCTTCTTGCTGTGCGGCAACAGTGCTAACCACCGTGCCACCGTGCTGCCCTATAATTATTACATTTAAAACATTTTCAAGCTTCTTTTCTTTTCTTAGAGAACCAAACATAATATCATTTTTAGAAAATTCAAGTAAGTTTGGGATCTTAGGGAAGAGCCAGTAGTGCACATCGTTCCACAGGGCTTTACAGAATATACAATCATAAAATAAATGTTCTGTTGATTCAATATCCCCATTACAAAAAGAGCAACAATTATCATCAATAGCAAAGCGACGTCTGAGAAATTCTTTGGAAGGGTAAACACCAGAGAGGATTTTGTAGTGGCCCTCCTTAGCTTTGGGAGGAATGGGAAGTTTTAGGTAATTTTTTCTGATCTCTTTCTTTTGATCACCGGAGAACAGATGTGAGATGGAATTTGGAGTGGATCTATAAGGGAAAAAAACATTAGTAAATAATTCCCTAATTTGGGAGTTTTTTAGACTGTTAGCTGTTATGTTATGCCCATTTACCAACAGTTCAGGGAGATCAGGGGATCTATAGTCAGGGTTTTGAAAAAGATTATATGCTGTACATAGAATGTTTTGAGGGATAGCCTTAGTAATTTTTTGAAATTCTTTGTTATTTATTTGCAGATCATAATTGGCGGTAAAATCTTCTAATAAAATTTTACCTCTATCATTTAACAAGTGCATCACTGACCAGATGCCCTTATCGTACCATTTTTCCATAAAGATTGATTTGTTTCCAACTTTTATGTAACGACAGTTCCATAGGGGAGTGTTGTGGGGGCTATAGTTATGTTTGTATATTAATTTCCAGTATAATAAAACTTGCTGGTGAAAGGAACAGAGCTTTATGGGGAGTTTTTTTTATGTCAAAGTCACATCTAAGTAAAAGATTAATTCCGCCTAGATCTGAGAATATTTTGCTTGGAATGTGAAACCAAAGGTTATTTTGACTTCTTAAAAATGACCTAAGCCAATTTATTTTTAGGGTGCCGTTTAAGCTGTCAAATTCAATAGCTTGCAAACCTCCATCTTCAAAACATTTGACTAAATTACCTTGCCTAATATAGTGGGTTTTGCGTTTCCATATAAAATCAAAGTTTAGCTGGTTAATAGCTTTGATTGCTGATTTAGGCACTCCTACCGCATATGCAGGGTATACTAGCCTGGAGATACTTTCCATTTTGGTAAGAAAAATTCTACCTAGAATCGATAAGTCTCTCTGAGCCCAGTTATTTAAATGAGTTCTACAGATTTGAATTTTCTCCCAAATATTAAGGTTATCTAAATCATTCTTATTCTTGGTTATATACACACCCTAATATTTGACAGTAGATTTAACAGGAATATTAAAAGTGTTAGAAATAGTACAATCATTTAATGGTAAGATCTCATATTTGTTTAAATTCAGCTCCCCACCCCCAACAACAGCATCCAATACACACTCAACACAAGGCTCCAGCCTGTCTCTCTCAACCACCCAGGTTCGGAGGGAACTGAGGAGGATTAAAGCCAAGAAGGCAGCGGGTCCAGATGGCATCAGCTCGAGGGTCGTCAGGTCCTGCGCGGACCAACTGTGTGGGGTGATGGAGCACCTCTTCAACCTGAGCCTGAGGCTGGGAAGAGTCCCACAGCTCTGGAAAACTTCCTGTGTTGTTCCAGTGCCAAAGACTTCACGCCCCAAGGACCTCAACAGCTACAGGCCGGTGGCTCTGACATCCCACCTGATGAAGACCCTGGAGCGGCTGGTCCTGGCTCAGCTTCGGCGCCTTGTGAGCTCATCACTGGACCCACTTCAGTTTGCCTACCAGCCTGGCATTGGAGCGGATGATGCCGTCATTCATCTCCTACATCGTTCCCTCGCTCACCTGGAGACCGCTGGGAGCACTGTGAGAATCACGTTCTTTGATTTCTCCAGTGCTTTTAACACCATTCTTCCCTCGGTTCTGAAGGACAAGCTGGAGAACTCTGGAGTGGACCATCACCTCACTACCTGGATTTTGGACTACCTCACCGACCGACCGACCACAGTATGTGAGGACTCAGGGCTGTGTGTCGGACAGGGTCGTCTGCAGTACGGGGGCCCCACAGGGAACGGTTCTGGCTCCGTTCCTCTTCACCATCTACACTGCAGACTTCTCCCACAACTCCACCCAGTGCTTCCTGCAGAAGTTCTCTGATGACTCTGCAATAGTCGGCCTCATCACTGATGGGGACGACAAGGAGTACAGAGGACTGACTCAGGACTTTGTGGACTGGTGCCAGCTGAACTACCTCCAGATCAACACCAGTAAAACCAAGGAGCTGGTGGTAGACTTCCGCAGGCACAAGCATCCTCCACTGCAACCACTGAACATCCAAGGTATGGACATCAAGGCTGTGGACAGCTACAGGTACCTTGGTGTTCATCTGAACAACAAACTGGACTGGACTCATAACTCAGACGCCCTCTACAGGAAAGGGCAGAGCAGGCTGTACCTGCTGCGGAGACTCAGGTCGTTTGGAGTGGAGGGCCCACTCCTGAAGACCTTCTATGACTCTGTGGTGGCCTCAGCCATTTTTTATGGTGTGGTCTGCTGGGGAGGCAGCATCTCTGCTGGGGACAGGAAGAGACTGAACAGGCTGATCCGAAGGGCCAGCTCTGTTCTGGGAGGCCCTCTGGACCCAGTGGAGGTGGTGAGTGACAGGAGAATGGTGGCTAAGCTGTCATCCCTGATGGACAACATCTCCCACCCCATGCATGAGACTGTGAAGGCACTGAGCAGCTCCTTCAGTGGGAGACTGCGGCACCCACGGTGTGGGACGGAGAGATTTCGCAGGTCTTTCCTCCCCACTGCTGTCAGACTCTACAATAAAGACTTTTGCAGCTGATCAAACACACAAACCCACACATGTGCAATAAGACTGCTATATGTGCAATTCTTCTTCTGACGAAGTTGTGTTTTTGTATTTTCCTACTCAGTTGTATATAGTATTTGTATTTCTATTTTATTCTATTGTATATATTATTCTATTCTATTTTATTCTATTGTACATAGTATTTTATTTTATTTTATTTTATTGCATTCCAGTGTTTTCTAATTTCTGCTACATAACTTTGCACTTTTGCTGTAACAAAACAAATTTCCCACCTGTGGGACTAATAAAGGCTATCTTATCTTATCTTATCTTAACCCTGAAGCTTTCGAGAAAGTTTCAATAATCTGCAGGATTTTGGGGATTTCATTCAGGTTATTTAGGAAAATAGTTGTATCATCGGCTAACTGGCTGATAGAGAGCTCTTTATCCACGATAGATATCTTACCAAACTCAGCATTTTTAATCAGTATGGAAAGCATTTCTGTTGCTGCGATAAACAGCAATGGCGAGATTGGACATCCTTGTTTTATTCCTCTGCAAATCCTAAATCTTTGTGAGGTGCCACGTGGAAGACACACTGAACTGTTAGTATCTCTATACAGTAATTTGATTAAATTAATGAAGTTACCCCCAAAACCGAACAAATCAAGGGCTTGAAACATAAATTCATGTTCTATCATGTCGAAGGCTTTGTAAAAATCTAAAAATAGGACAAAACCTTGGTTTTCAATTAGGTAGTTGTAGTCAATCAAGTCCAAAATAAGACGGATATTATTATGGATTGAGCGGCCTTTTATAAATCCAGACTGAGTGTCAGAAATAATTTGAGTTATGCCCGATTTTAACCTGTTTGCAAAAATATGTGTTAGAAGTTTCTAATCATTATTTAATAGAGTAATTGGTCTTAAATTATCAAGAAGAGTCGGATCTTTCCCAGGTTTTGGTATGAGTGTAATTACCCCTTGTTTCATAGTGTGTGTGAGAGAACCATTTTCAAAAATTTCTGTAAGCATTCTAAACACAAGGGTTCTAATATGAACCCAAAAATGTTTGTAAAAGTTGCTGGTCAAACCATCACAACCTGGTGCTTTATCTTTGGGTAAAGCACTTAATGCTCTATCTAACTCTTCAATGGTAATTTTGCCCTCACAGGTCTTTTTAAAATTTTAGGAATCAGGTGTTTGATAGATTGAAAAAATGTCTCAGCCAATGGTCTAGAGTATGAAGAGGAGTACAAATTACTGTAAAAGGTAAAGATTTCTTTAGATATTAATTGAGGGTCAGTGCATAGCCGACTATCAATTTGTAGACTATTTATAGCATTTCTCTCTTGTCTTATCTTTTCTAATCTACAGAAATATGCTGTACTTTTTTCACCATCCTCGATCCACTTGGCTCGGGATCTCAGATATGCTCCTTTGGCCTTTTTAGTATAAATATCATCTAAAGACTGTAGAATACTTCTACGTTGTTTGTCATTATCATTAAAAAAGGGTTTCGAGCAGATGTGATTAAGTTCTCTGATAATTTCAGTTTCTTTTTGCTTGTTCTGATGAGCTATTAATTTACTGTGTTTAATTGAGATTTGACGTACTTTAAACTTAAAGAATTCCCACTTTTCTGTGTAAGAACTTGTGTTTTCATTAGTTGAAATAAGTTCTTGTTGTCGAAGTATTTTGTTACTAAAATTTTCATTGGTAAGCAGGGATGAGTTAAACTTCCAGTAACCTTTATTATAAGAGTTTTTAAGTTGAGGAGTGACACTGAAATGTATCACACAGTGGTCGGCTAAAGGCGCAGCTGAGACACCCACATCTACACTATTCAGCATTAAGCTGTCTGAGATTAGCCAGAAGTCGATACGCGATTTAGCCGAACCATCAGGCTTGAACCACGAAAAGGACTGAACAAGTGGGTTTGCTAATCTCCAAGGATCTATTAGGTTGAGATTTAGACAGAAGTTGTGTAAAAATGAATTTATATGATGGGAATGGAATTTAGAGGGTGATCTATCAAGCCATTCGTCATAAACCATATTGAAATCTCCACCTAATATAAGATTGTTTGTGGAGTATTTATGAGATAAAAAAAATAAAAGTTTGTTCTGAGCTACATTGTTGTAACCATAAACATTACATAGAATCAAAAAGCTATTATCCACTTTGAACACACAAATTAGCCAATGGCCCAGACTGTCTTTCCTATGAGTTTCAATTTTATTACGAAAGTTTTTAAATAGTAAGGCTACCCCAGCTGATTTGTTAGTACCATGACAAAGAATTATTCTTTCCCCCCACTGACTAGACCAAAAATTTTCATCTGCCTCCAGAGAGTGTGTTTCTTGTAGCAGTATAAAGCTCGCATTTACATTTTTACAGAACAAAAATATTGATTTTCTTTTAACACTGTCTCTTAAGCCCCTGGTATTTAAAGACACGGGTCGGCGGACCTGCCTCCGGGGAAGCGCGGCTCCATCAAAATAAACACAAACATAAATGATCAGGTCGCCCAGCAGGGCTGGTCAGACTATGACAGATTTAGTGTTTGTGTTATTACGAGTGCTAAACAAGAAGAGTTCCCAGATGCTACAGTGGACACATGTGTGACTCCTGTGATTAAAGCATCTTTCTTTCAGCTTAACGAGTGAACCGTCAGCTCGTTCAAACACACGTTAAAGTCCATTTGGCTCGACACCACCGAAAAGAGGCAGCAATATAACATAGCTAACATTAACAGTGCAGTGAATCCTGCTTGTGCCGTGATATTCAGGACTGCAAACCGAGCAGCATCACTGACTTTCAGCTTGTTGTGTTTGTGGATATATGACTGACTTAAATTATCCATAAAATCATCACATTCTCTGTGAGATTAAGGTCAACAATGGTCGTGTCCAAATTCATGGGCTGCATCCTCCTGAGGACCCAGCCTTCGCAGTCTACGTGGGCCGGGTCCTCAGAAGGTCGGGTAGGCCGGAAGTAAACGGCTGGGGAAATTGGACGGTCTAGCCTTCTGATTAGCGTCAACGCTGTCTCGGTGGAGTTTAATAAACTCGGCCGTCTGCTCCTTGCTATCTAAAATATAACAGGACACTGGCGTAAATTCTCGACCATCTCATACTTCTGTTTAATCAGTTTTCTGTTTGACGTTTATTCAGCTGTTTAAAAACCAAGGAGGAACCCACCCGGGGGATTAATAAAGTTTTATTTTATCTAATCTAATCTAATAACTTTAATCTAAGCCAAACCGATTTACTCACGAACAAATAAAACACTGAAAAAAGCCCAACAATAACATTTTTAGGTTGTCTGAGTGACTTATATATTACGTTTAACCTGAGTAGCGAAAGTCCGCGGGGATCGGAAAATGATGTGCCGGGAGTTGTGCCGTTCTCGGCGGCTTCAGTGACCCTCGAGCTCCCGGCTAGCTATCGAGCTGGTGGGTAGCAGACGTCTCCGAAAACGTCGAAGCACTTTTGCAAATATGCGATATCTTGATAAACCGAGCAGATATTTGATGTTTACACAGCTACTTTCTCGCCTGAAAATATGTTAAAAGTTTATTTTGTGACCCAGAAAGATTAGTAAGAGTAATTTTAAAACTTAGTAGCGGCCGCCATTGTTGGAAACTGGAGTTTGGCTGGGCCGCGCTATGAATTCTGGGATATGGTAGGCCACGGAGGACACACCCGACCCATCCTTCAAATTCAGAGAAAAGGAGGACGCATTTGTGCTATCTACTGTACAATACAAAGCGCCTTGAGGCGACTTTTGTTGTGATTTGGCGCTATATAAATAAAATTGAATTGAATTGAATTGAATTTGTCGGCTGCATTCGGAGCAGTCTACGAATTTGGATAGCCTTCAGCGCGTCGCTTTGACGTAATCGGTCTACAAATGCGGCCTCAGGAGGATGGAGCCCATGAATTTGGACACGACCAATATATATATTTTGAAGTAGAGGCTTTCAAACCAAGTTAACGCTGAAAGTACAAACATCACTAATGTCACATAACTTTGCCGACATGTGGCCAACAGTAATGTTTTAATGTTCTTCATTATTAAACATTCGCACATAAATAAGTGACATCATATTCAGTACTTACTTTTGACAGTTCACTCTTCGGCCGCTCCCTTCTGCCGTCTGCCGTATTTTGCGGAAAAAATTATCCACACCCACCGCCGTGCTATGAATTGTGGGATATATGGGACCATGAAGCGTGCACCGGACCACGCTTGATATTTGGGGAAATCGACGGCGCGCATTTGGAGTACACTTCGAATTGGGACAGCCGTCGTCGTGTGGCGGTGATGTAATCGCACTCAAAATGTGTACTTCAAGCATGCGGTCTCTTAATTGGGACACAGCCTAGGTGTTTTCGTTCAGCTAACCTGTTTTGTTTTTTAAAGTGTAGCATCTGTATTAATTAACTTGCCTATTAGTAACCTGGACCAGCACTATCAGGTCTTTGAGTCTGACGTTATTAGCCATGTCTGAGCCCAAACTCCGCTGCAAAAGTCAAATGATTACTGCAGCATTACTGAGAGTTGAAAAACTGTCTAAATTTGTTCATCTGTAATAAAATGATCAGTGTGGCTGCTCTGCCAAGTGTAACGATTAAATTTAACATCCAGGCATCCACGAAAACGGAATTTATGACATTTAACTGAGTTCGAAGTTAGCAGGGAGTTAGCTCGCTAGCTTCCATCTAAATATAATATACCATGTTCTGACTGAGAGATTTATTATCAAATTAAAACATACAGCTCTGCTATCACTTCCAACATAAATGATGACAGGAAAGTAAACAGCAGTGATGTTTGTAGGGGTAGTGAAATTGGGATAGCTGGTATATAATGATGTGCTAAGTGATCGCTAGCGCAACAAGCTATGCTAGCATAACATAAACAGTAAAGCTGGAGGAGGAACGCTAACGAACGGAGGACTTTTTTCCACTCAATAAAAGTTAATATGAGGGTTCCCAATGGTTAGAAGCAAATGCAATCGCATGGCAGGATGCTGCAAACGGACCAAATGTCAGTCAGGAGAACCACCGAGATAATCCATCCACAATATAAGGTTAGTCATTAATATACTGCTTCTGCATGGGCTGGGCTAGTTACATCGTAAGGGTTTAAAAACTGAGCTTTAAAATGATTAGCGGTAATAAAAACCGTGAGAAGCCGACAGTGATCACTGACTGTCATTAGGAGATTGTTGAGATTAAATCGAACAAGATACAAAGCATTAAAACATGTTAAAAACACAACAGTCTTATTAAATGCAGACTACTTTGGGCACTTTCGGAAGCAGAATTCATAATGTTATCACTTAAAGACCATATACCGGTCATGGAGGCTAACAAGGGCTGCCCAAAGAACATCTGGATTAAGACATACGGCTTCAAAAAGTTTTGGTGCTTTACAACAAACGCTCTCAGTCGCCGTTGCCATTGGCAACCAGTAGCCACACAGACACCAGTAGTTTTGCCCTCACTCTCTCGTCCTCGTGTGACGGCTTGTTTTCATCTTCATCTAAACTATGTGCTGGTTGACTATTTTCATTCTCTCTCTGTTTGCTGTGGTTGAACAAAAGCCATTTCCAGTGCGCTGCTAACTGTGAACTGGATGCGGTGCAACCGTATGACGTCACATGACTGAGTGCATTGAGAAGTAAATAATAATGGCGACCTACTGGTAAATCGGTTTTATATAAAATGTGCTTAAAAGGAAAACATTTGGTGTATTTTAATACCACATATATGTTATTGAAAGCAGAGTACATATTTTAGCGCAAACATGTCTTAATAGCCGGGGTTCCCTTTAACTACTGTAGCTTCTATTATTGTATTTCTGTCAAACCTGCTCAAAATGTTTTGTTTTTCAGCTGAGTTTAAGAGACGCATGAAGCTGTTGGAATCATTCACAATCCCGAGTTTTGAAGCATTTTCAAATATGTTGATATCCTCAGTGACATGTCACAGCCTTGATTTGTGTCTGTAATACTTGGTGTTAATGATTTACTTTAATGCTTCAGGTATTAAGCAGATACCTTCTTTTCAGTTTAAGGCTTTGGGGTTTTCCTTTGCTTGTCTTTGTTAATAACTGCATATCATTAGTGATTTAGAACGTGCTTTTTTGTCAGTAAATGTGTGTTTGTCATTCAAATGTAATGATCATCTTAATGTTTCCCCCTCATGAATATTTTTCTATATATATTGAAACAATATGTGAAATAATTCAATAAGGAGAGATGGTGTGGAAAAACTAAACCTGATTTATTGGGATAAAGAAATTCATGAAGTTATTTGACGATTAGACTCCCCAGACTCTGGATGCTAATGGTGCTGAAGTTGAAGACAGAGGCTTGCTTCAGAGAAGGCAGCTGAGAAAATGATTGGACCCTGGAAATGATTTGAAGTATTATTGAGTTTGAGAGTGCAAGGAAATGGAAGTGATGGCAAGAATAAAGAGCCAGGAACAGGTAGATCTTTGTATAGATCATCCTTATTGAACTAATGCATAAGTTACATTTTCTCTGTCATCACAATTTTTGTGTTTTACAGCTTTTTGCTTTGTATTTGTATTCAAACTGGGACATCCACAGCCCTTTATTTTAGAACAGAGATTTTGGGATGTTACAAGTCACTAATAGCTCTTTTTCCACCAGTACCTACTCGGATTGGTTCATTGTGTGCGACACGAACACTACAACAAAGGTGGATTTTGAGACGATGTTATACCTGCTGCTTGGGGCTGTGACTGACTCACCAGACTGTTTCTGTGGAGCCATTTCCTCCAGTGGTCACTGTCAGTAACTACAACTCTCCACATACAGTAATACTGACATTAGGACACATTCACTGCAGCGTTTCAGCACTAATGTTCATCAGTGTGATAATGACGCTCTATATGTGAAAACAGATATTATTAAACTGATAGAAACACTGTCAGCAGAGAGATACTGATGATGACAGCTTACTGCCCTCAGGTGGTCACAGTGAGGAACTGCATGATATTAAACCAGTGACAGGTGCCGTCCTTAGCCCTCTACTGCATGACTTTTTAATTTTGGGGGAAAAAAATATTTCTCCCTGTTTTGGGGAGCTTTAGGGTCCCTAATAATATATCAATCATAAAATTGATATAAACCAACAACAAACCAAACAGATATTGGTTTGTTGCTTCAAGGCAACAGTGTGCGACAAGGGTAGTAAAACGCCAAGTTATTCTATAGTAAGTTTTATTAGTACAACAAGGATGAACAAATAAATAAACAACAAATAAACAATGTAAACATTTCACAGAACAATAAAACACCAAATTACATCCTACATTTGACACACACACACACACACACACACACACACACACACGTTGTGTTTCCATCACTTTTGGGGACATTACATTAACTTATATTCATTTCCTGGAGACTTATCCTAACCCTACCCATCACAAGTCCCTGCCTGAACCATACCCTAACCCTGACTCAAGCCTTCACCCTAAAATTGAATGATTTACCTTGCAATTTGTCCCCATAAAGTAGGCGAGACCTCACAATGTGAGTGTGTAAACAAATTTGTGTCCCCACAACAATAAGTAATACATAACCACACACACACACACACACACACACACAGACACAGTTACTTTACCAACTGACCCCTGAGTTCCTAAGTGTCCCTCAAACCTCATTCAGGGATCCACTCCTCTACTTCACTGTCACTGCCTGAAATCTCACTGTTCTCACTTTCTGAGGACAGAGAGTGCACATTCCCTTGGTTTCCTTCCATAAAAGGTATTTACATCCATGTCCTGTAATTATGAGTAGATTGTAAAGTAAAAAAGATTGACTATGATCATATAAATGCACACAAACACATCTGTACACACATATGCAAATGCATTATATTGCCTGAAATAAATTGGGCTAACTGTGCAGTGTTGCCTTGAGGCAACGAATGAAAATTAACAGTTTTACTGTATAAATAAATTTAAAAAAGTAGAACAAATAATCAAATATGCTTCTTAACATATTCATACACATACAAGTATGTTTTTAATATACATTTATTTCACTATAAACATGTAAAATAGTGATCTTTATCTTGCCTGCTCATGGAGATGTCTCTCATGTAGTGCAGCTTGCAGAAAGGGGTCATGTGCTTTTTGTGCTGAGGTGTTTTTCTCTGTTCTCAAACTGTTCTCCCATTAGGAGCTCAGTCTGAGTGGAGTTTTTTTTTTTTCTCCTTCTCTCACCTCATGTTATGTATTTTCGTTGGTTTTTTTTCCTATCAGCCTACCTCTCTGACATGTCTTCCCAATGTGTTGTTTGTGTAAGTTTGGTCAGAAGGTTCCTTTGTAACTGTTTTTATTTCATGTATAACACCTTTCAATAATGTGTTGACTAAAGTCTATTGACCAGTATAAGTAAAGACATTACACATACACAAACACATGGGAACATTGGAAACCTGTTTTTGGTGAAACAGCGGTCCCAGCTGCTCGCCTTTATCTAGACTGGGTCGTCTGTTTATCTCAATATAATCAATGTTTAAAGTTTTGTTCTCAGTGTTTCTGTGTTGCTTCATATAGGATCTACCAGCATCATCAGCTGTGCTGTCCAATCATTGTGTGCTAGGTTACCCTTATAGTGCAATGTCTGTTTGCAAAAGGAGAACCATGTGTGTTAAATATAAATAAGCACAGAACAGAAGACGCTGCTAGTTGTCATGAACTAGCTGTGTGAAGGCAGATGAGGACCCAAATGCAAAACTCACGGAGACAGAAGCTGAACTCAAAATCACTGCTTTATTGCAGGCCTTACAAAGAAACAGAACTAAACTGGGAAAACTAAACTGAGGACCGAGGGAACACATAAAGGCACACAGGTTCGGGGAGGAGACATTGACGACGCAACACTAAACTGAGGGAGACATGGACATAAATACTCAGAGGTAACGAGGGAAGTGGGAGCACACGGGGAACACAGCTGACACAGATAATCATAACAAGACACAGCAGGAGCAAACACAACAAGATGCATACTGACAAGAGACTGTCAAAGTAAAGGCTGACCAGGGCCGCCAGCGGAGACGAGGAGCGGCTGGAGCGGTTCTCCTGAACCCCCAGCAAGAACAGATGCAGAGCCAGGAGGTGGGGAGACCTCTGGCTCAGCAGACGCTAGCTGTAGCTGCACAGGGCATGCAGCCGGCTTGGGATGCAGTGGTTCGGGCTGTGCAGTGCAAACAGTCTGTCCAGGCTTTGTCAGCACGACGCTGTCCTCAACTGGCTGAGTGAGCTCACAAGAGCTTCCAGCAGAGGATGGCAGTGACTGAACAGGTTGCTGAGCTACTAACTGAGCTGGTGACAGAGTTAATGACTGAGCTGTTAATGACGGAGCTGATAACTGAACAGGCAATGGAGCAAGAAACTGAGGTGGCAACAGAATGGATGACTGAGCAGGTAATAGAGCTGATAACTGAGCTAGAGACTGAGCTGGTGACAAAACAGGAAACTGAGCTAATAACTGAGCTAATGACTGAGCTATGGACAAAAGTGCAAGTTGTAGTGGTGGTTGTGATGATGGTTGTAATGATGGTGGATCAGCAGGTAGCTGAACTTGTGACTCAGCAGGTGCCTGACTCTTGGCTGCTCTCCTCCGGGGAACAGGAACGGATGCAGGGATGGGCTGGGCTCTGGCTGCCCTTACCCTGGGAGCCGGTGTAGGTGCAGGAGCTAGCTGGACCTCTGCTGCTCCCACCTGAGGAACTGAGATGGGTGCAGGAGTCGGCAGGGTCACAGTTGCCCTTACCCGGGGAACCAGAACAGGCAATGGCTGGGTGTCCATCAACCCCACCCGAGGAGCAGGTATGGGTGCAGGGATGAACGGAGCCTCTGCCAGGCTGTAGACAGAAGCAGGGACCAGCTGGACCTCAGCCACCCTCACCCGAGGAACTGATACGGCTGGACGGGAAAGCTGGGCCCGAGCTGCCCTGGGAACAGGTACTGGAGTTGGACAGCTGAGCTGTCAGCTGACGGACGGTAACTTGTTGCCCTTAACCTTAACAACCGTAACTGAATGCACAGTCTTAGTGTTTTCAAACCCTGAGTGAACAGACTTCGCATCTGCTATTGTTAACTTGGGAGGAGCAACATTCTTTATCCCTAGAGAAGCAGTTTCAGAGCTAACAGACAAGGCAGGAAAATCTAAATGTGACAGAGGGTCAAAAACAACCAGAAAAACAGAAAGTGCAACCTTTGAAGGTTGGAAGACACACAGTTCATTTTCCAGGGGGTCCCCTCCGGTTTCAGCAGGAACAGGAACCTCAGGACTGTTTGTATTAATATTTAGTTCACTGGTATGCAACTCAAAAATAGTCTTTTGCTTTTATAAGATGAAATTATCAGTCTGTGTATAAATTACTGCTGACCTGGGAGGAGCAAAGGAAAAACAGTCATTCTCAAACATGGGCGTGAGGGTAGGTAATGCAGGCTCTGGATTAACTGACCCAGAATTACCAGACACTGAGTTAACGGTCTCTGGGATGACGCACACAGAGTTTACAGTTTCAGAATTGTTTAATTCAGCTGGAACAGCAGTTTCTAGGGGGACAATGAACTCAGTCTCATGTTTAGTGGGTGCAGAGGTGAACTTAGAAACGTTGCGTGGCTTGCAAACACAGTCATCTTTAAACTTACTATTCCTCTTTGATGAGTTACAGACACGAAAAACCGCGGACTCAAGAACAGAATATTGTCCGATTCAATCCGGCTCGGAAGGAGCATGAGGGAAACAGTCAGATTCACTCACCACCGGAGTTTTCTCAGTGACTTTAGGGTGACAACGGCGTGAGCGTCGTTTTTTCCTGGGAACTGTGTCGTGAGTTGCCGGGGCCGTAGACACAGGCACCTCTGAGATGTCAGCTGACTGAGCCGATGACGGGCTGAGCTGCGTCGAAGGGACAGGGAGCTTGTGCAGCTCCGAGCATGGAAGTCCCCAGGAAGAGCACAAAGGACTGCAGTGAAGATGGGCTGCTTGTAGGAGGTACAAAATCTCTCCTCGGCCGCCGAGTACCCCCCTTCTTTGCGCGGGACGACTGGGGAGGTGAGCTGGAGGTTGAGGAGGCCGGAGGAGTTGTGGCAGGCAACAGACTGAATCCTCCAACTCTTATCACCGGGGGACGAGGTGAAGAAAAGGCAGTAGCATTTGAAGTTTGAAGGCTGCGCGGCGCACCTAGAGCCAACTGAGTCCCATAAAAGGCGGACTTGCGCTCCCGGGCATGCTGAGCCTCCTCCTCTCGTTAGGAAAGGCGGAGTCTGCACGCTGCCGATTCCACAGGACGTTTGCTGGGTCCATGACTGGTCGCGTCGTACTGTCATGAACTAGCTGTGTGAAGGCAGATGAGGACCCAAACGCAAAACTCACGGAGACAGAAGCTGAACTCAAATTCATTGCTTTATTGCAGGCCTTACAAAGAAACAGAACTAAACTGGGAAAACTAAACTGAGGACCGAGGGAACACAGAAAGACACAGCAGGAGCAAAGACAACAAGATGCATACTGACGAGAGACTGTCAAAGTAAAACAGGAAGTACACAGAGGTGCAGACAGGAGGAGAGAGAAAGCACGGGGAGAGCACAGACATAAGGGGCTGGGGAAAACATGGAATAAAACACAAGTAGGGGAGACGAGGGCTCACAGATACACAGAGGGGCACATGGTAAATGGTAAATGGCCTGTATTTATATAGCGCTTTACTAGTCCTTAAGGACCCCAAAGCACTTTACATATCCAGTCATCCACCCACTGGTGATGGCAAGCTACATTGTAGCCACAGCCACCCTGGGGCGCACTGACAGAGGCGAGGCTGCCGGACACTGGCGCCACCGGGCCCTCTGACCACCACCAGTAGGCAACGGGTGAAGTGTCTTGCCCAAGGACACAACGACCAAGCTGTCCAAGCCGGGGCTCGAACCGGCAACCTTCCGATTACAAGGCGAACGCCCAACTCTTGAGCCACGATCGCCCTGTAAAGTCACATGGGGAAATCAAATAAGGAACATCTTAACAGAACCACCTAGGAACCAAGGCATAAATAAAGAACAAAATACAAAGCACACGAAAACTAAGAATGCTGGGCCAACATGGCCCAGGATCATGACACTAGTTTCTTCTATTTAGAGTCAAGTTAGTGTTTTGTGTCTTTGCTTAATGTAATGCCTAATGTCAAGCAGAGGTGTGTGTAACTGGACTGCTCTGTTATATGTGTGACATGTGTGCTTCTCTTCAGCATCATCTTTGTCAGTGCTGATTCCTTTGTGTCATCATTTGTTGAGAAGAGAGAACAGTTATAACGGAGGAGCAAAAGGAAGCTCTGAAATCTGCATGCAACAAGGAATAACAAGTGTTGGCTCACCAGTGATACCAGCAGAGGCCACTGGTTTGGCTCCAGTTGTTATAGATGTAAGATTCAGTGATGTTTTTCCTACAGATACATGTTAGCATTTTTATTATAGTAAAGTCTTGTAATCTGAAGATAGAAACAAGCCAGAAAACAGCTCCATGATCTGATCTTAATGATGTTGTTTTGGTTTATTTCTGTCTTTCAGAACTGGATTGGAAACTATCAAAGGTCTAAAAACAGCCTCAACCCTCCCAAAGAGCAAACTTTACACACGTCATCTTACAGCTTACAATCTATTTTGCAGGGATCTTCTGCCAAACAAGGCTGAGAGAATATTTCTTATAGCTGTCATGTTGATGCTATTTCAATCTTTTGGCAAACCCACAGACCACATTTACATTACAAGCCCACTACAACCCATTATCAACATTTTAAATTACATTATACATCTTCAGTGATTTAAAGTAGCACTATTTTAACCTGATTAGTTTTTCAACCTTAACAGTTCATTTCTCAAATCAAACAAGATATTTGACCCTCAAAAAATGTACCGACAAATAATTTTGCAATAAAATATTTATTTTTCAACTTTTACAAGTGAAATCAAAGAACTGTATTTAACAGTGAAAACCAGAGTGGAAGCTGGCTCATATATAGTCCAACCCAGGCTAAAAGTAAGTTGAGTAGACCAGCATCATCAAAGTGTTGGCTCTCTGAACATGGTGCAAGATCGCCATCTGCAGGACAAAACTAGTTTTTCTCACCCTCCTCATCATCAACGTCAAGATGATGTCGTCGTACAGCAAAACATGCAGATCAGGCGATATGACTGTCTGAGAAGCGGACAGTTTCCTCTCTAACTGGATAATGCTGTGAACAAGAACAGCTGTGGAACCAGGGTCCTGAGTGTCATCTATTGATGAATACAGGTAAGTGTGTTGCTGGTGGAGGTGATGAATCACAGTGTCCATCTCACGTTGGAGTCAGAGCTTTTCTTCAGCTGCTCTGCTCTTCAACTGTAAGGCATCGACGCCTCTCCTTTTCAGGTCCGTTGGAATATCACCTTCTTCTGTCTGTGAAATATTCATGAAAAAAACCTGACAAAACAAAAACAGCAGCAGTAACAGTAACTTGTACTTATAAATTCACTGAAAACCCACATTTGAACTCTACCCACTTGTTCATCAAGGCATGAGTACAAGGGCAAGGAGACTTGACAGACATGTTGAAATTGTCCTTGTGATGTGAAGACGGTGGACTGTGGTGGCCACTGCAGACTGTTGGACTCCGTTACAATCTTCTTCAGTCTCCTGTTACAGCCGTGGATTTGCTTGGACAGCCTGATAGCGACTCCCTGTATGTCTGGAACAAAGCATTTACATTAAAAAAAAACATTTACAGAAAACACAAACACCAACAACACATGAGTAAGGAGCTTGGAAAGAAAAGCGTCTGGACTTCTTGAGTTGCTTGAAGACGTTTCACCTCTCATCAGAGAAGCTTCTTCAGTTCTAAGGATCAGTGGTGTTAGGGGGGGTTTAAATCTGGGACTCTCCACCACTGATCCTTAGAACTGAAGAAGCTTCTCTGATGAGAGGTGAAACGTCTTCAAGCAACTCAAGAAGTCCAGACGCTTTTCTTTCCAAGCTCCTTAGTCTACGATGACCTGGATGACTGAGAACCTTCACAGACACCAACAACACATGTCAACATCACATTTTATCATTTATTATATTATATATTATTATCATTTATTCATAATTATTTTTCAATGAAGATGACAACCAACCGTGGCCTGAATCATTGAATTGACACCACGCACTGCAGATATATTTTAAGACTTCTACGTTTTATAAATAGTGGAAAAAATGATTTGAGTTGTCAATAGAGACACATTAAACCAAACTTTGCTCGATGATAATAAGCACAGTTAAATCAGTACAATAAGTGTGGAGCCCTTCCTTTAGAACGTGTCTGTGTGGGTTCTCAGTCATCCAGGTCATAGTCTAAGATGCAACCACACCTTCCCTACAGAACATTTTGCAAAGTGAAATTTGTTTATTGTACCATCAACAGTTTACCTACAGTTTACCAGACCTAAACTTAGAAAAACACATTAAGACAATAACAAAATCAGCTTACTATCACCTCAAGAATATATCAAGGATAAAAGATCTGATGTCTCAACAGGACCTGGAAAAACTAGTCCATGCATTCATCTTTAGTAGGCTTGATTACTGTAACAGCATCTTTACAGGTCTACCTAAAAAATCAGTCAGACAACTACAGCTCATTCAGAACTCTGCTGCTCAAGTCCTCACTAAGACCAAAAAAGTGGACCACATCAGTCCAGCTCTGAGGTCTTTACACTGGCTGCCTGTCCGTCAGAGGATAGACTTTAAAGTTCTGATGCTGGTCTATAAAGCTCTGAATGGTTTAGGACCAAAATACATCAGTGACCTCCTGACCCAGTATGAACCTTCCAGATCCCTCAGGTCATCTGGATCCGTTTTTTTTATCAGTTCCCAGAGTCAGAACCAGACACGGAGAAGCTGCATTCAGCTTTTATGCTCCATATATCTGGAACAAACTCCCAGAAAGCCTCAGATCAGCTGGAACACTCAGTTTATTTAAATCCAGGTTGAAGACTCACCTGTTCTCAGCTGCATTTGAATAAAACACCAAATCCACCCTTTTAAGCTTAAATTTCAAAGCTTAAATTTTAACTACTGATTTTATCTACTGTTCTGATTTTATCCACTGTTTTTTTTAATCAATTCTAATCATGTTTTTTTTTATTTGTTTTTGTTTTTAATGTCTCTGTAAAGAACTTTGAATCACCTTGTTGTTGAATTGTGCTATATAAATAAAATTGCCTTGCCTCGCCTTACAGAATCTTCTTTGCAGGAGTGTGGTACAAATATCTTTACTGTGAGGAAGTGACACAGAAAATACAACGTTTCCCTCTCTGTGACAGTGAAAAAGTGCTTGTTAATATCAAAAGGCACATCATTATAATGGCCATAATGAATATAAATAACAAACAAAACAAGTACCAGGATATTTTCTTTTGAGAATGAGTAAAGCGATCCTTCTTCCTTGCTTCATTTCATGCTCACAGCATCAGCTGACCTCTGAATTCCTGGTCAAAGTCTCTCAGCATTGACTGGAAAATCAAATCAGACTCACACCATCTTCTTGTAATGTGGCCGTGTCTGTCAGCTGTTTGAAGAGCACTTTTTGACCTAAATACAATAGGAAGAACAACACCCCCCCCCTCCAAACCCCCCCCCCCAAAAAAAAAAACCACATTTCCAGATTACATGAAGAGTACCGTAATTGGAATTCATTTGATGCTGCTTTGGATTTATCTTCTGTTTTAGGTCAACTTTGATCACTTAGAGGCATCTTAAGTCCGTTTTTGCTAACTTCTCACTCACTAACATCTCATGATTTCAGATCCTTGCTGTTCCCCAACTGCCCTGTAGGTGGCCTCAGTGTGCCTCAAACCATTTACAGATGATTACGTGTCGTTCACAGTTCATATTTAAATAGAAGACGTGGGACGTTGAAGCAGTTTAAACATCCATCCTTCCATGAACATGTAAGAAATCAAAATAAAGGTTTGCTTCATGTCTGAAATATGTAGAAAATATTCTGGCTGTAACAGTTTGGGTCAAAGTGCAGATGTTCCAGATGTTCTGCAGTCTCTCTGTGTTTCATGTTAACATGTAAATGTTTTACCAAAGTGAAGCTTTTTGATGTGACTGCAGGAATGTGAAGTGTAACTCTGAGCTTTAGGAAATGAAACGAAATTGACTTTTTCTCCTTTATTTATAGGAAAGTGTAGGAGAGCAACAGAACAAGCGTTACTGTAACAGGAAACACAAACACGTCATCACAGGATCTTTATTTTCATCATTATCACTGTTTCCTTGTTCTGTCCATCACAAACACACAACACTTCCTGCTCTCTCTCTGATGGATCTGATTGGCTGTTTCATTCACAGGAGGTCAGGGCGTCACACAAATAGCTTTAACTGCATAACCACACACTTTAAATCCTCTACAGACAAACCTGTGTGTTTGATTTATGAAGAAATAATAAAGAAGTGTTCTACAGCTGTCCATAAAGCTTCTCACACAAACTCTGACACTTCAGTCACTTTAATTCCTGCAAAGCTGCGTAATAAAGAGCTGTGACTGCTATGAACTGCTGATGATGACAGCATTAAGCTCTCAGCTGAAGGTTCATTCGTTTATTTTAATGTTAATGTCGCCTTTTTAAGTCTGTGTGAGGATTTTAATGACAGACATTAAATGAGCTTTTTTGATTAGAACCAAATTCATGTTGATTTTCAGCCTGAAACGATAAAAGCTTTTCATTAGTCTCCAGGTTGATGATTATAAACAGAATTATTAAAGTATAATAGTAATCAAAATCCTTTATTATTTGAGTAATGCCTGAATCTGCTCAGAGACTGAGACAACACAGAGTTGTTGATGACAGTTTGACATTAACTGAATTAAAAAGAAAGTGCTCTTACTGTGAAAATCTGCCTCCTGCTTGCTTCAAATCTTTTTAATGTATTTTTTAATCTGACAGTGAAACATTGAGGCATTAATCTGGCACAGCTTCATCAGCAGCTGTGTTTTCACAAACGTTTCACTGTGATTTGTTCAGATTGAGCAGAAAGAAGTGGCTCTCTGTGTGCGCACTGCTGAGAAAAAGAAGCTCAGCTCTGTTTCATGAAAACAGTGTTATGGAGGAACAATAAGTTCAGCTGGCCTCTAAACTCTCAGCGCGAGGACTGAGTGAAGAGTTTCAGAGCAGAGAGTTTTGGCTCACAGCTTCTTGCTCTTATTGTGAAAATCTGCCTCCCTCTCCATCAGAGGTGGAGCCCTGACTCCTTCCTGTCTGTTGGTGCGGCAGGTTTGGACTTGTTGGTATGAAGCTGAAGTTCAGTGAGGAGCTCAGACTTGTGAGAACAAGAGGACTCACTCGTAGAACTTCTATCACTTTAAAGGTTTTTCATGGAAATCATTCAGGACCCACAGTGAGCCCACAGACTGTGAAGCCTTTGATTTATTATTTATTCCTGCAGTCAGTGGAACATTTAGAGAATAATGATGAATTTCATGGAAAAGAGTTTGAACTGATTATATCTAAATGAATGTGTAAAATCAGCTCCAAACAAATCATTAAAGAAGAGCAGTTATTCACTGTAGTGAGACAGGAAGTCAAAGTTTCCAGTTAACCTGTGTTACTGTTTCTTGTATTTGGCTTTAGATCAGTTTGATGACCAGTGTTATGAAATAATAACTCCCTCAAATGTCTTAAACCTAAAGGAACAAGACTGTTTTGAAAATGTGAAGAGCAGAAATGAGAGATATTCAAAAATGTAGGGAGCAGAAATAAAAAGCTGTTAGAAAAAAAATGTTGAAGGTCTTGAGTCACCCTTCATTTTGTTTTATTTTGAAAATGGGAAGTATGGAAATGCAATATATAAGTCAATAACATCCATCCATCCATTCACTTCCACTTATCCTTTTCAGGGGCGCTGGAGCCTAACCCAGCTGTCTTAGGGCGAGAGGCAGGGTACACCCTGGACAGGTCATCAGTCTGTCACAGGGCTAACACACAGAGACAGACAACCATTCACACTCACATTCACACCTATCGGCAATTTAGACTGATCAATTAACCTATCCCAACTAACTGCATGTCTTTGGACTGTGGGAGGAAGCCAGAGTGCCCGGGGAGAACCCACACAAACAAGGGGAGAACATGCAAACTCCACACAGAGTGACTGATGGGGAATTGAACTCAGGACTCTCTTGCTGTGCGGCAACAGTGCTAACCACCGTGCTTCCCTTAAGTCAATAACATGAAATCACAGTTAGATATCAGTTTGCTCCCACAGACTGCCACAGATCATCAGTTTAACGACAGACCTCGGGGCTGTGCTGGATTCATCCTCCGCTGAATAAAATCTCTGCATCTTTATAACTCTCATCCTTTGTGTACCTTACAGTCATTTTGAAAAGGTAAGAATGAATCTGTCTTTATCCATCTACATGGAAATATATAACCAAAAGTCAAACCAATAATACAACCAAAACACTCCCAGTTCAGGACATCGGTTATTTACAACATTTGAAATATACAGTTTGGCTCAGTCAGAACAACCCAAGGCCAAGGGAAATGTTCCAAGAGGGAAAAGATAATGATTAATATAAACTGATATGAGGGTGCAGCAGCTGGTCTTTGACCTGAGCTGCAGCTTATGACTTTTTTATGGTTTTGTGTTTATTGTTTAAACTGTTTAAGCGTCCAGAGTGGATATCTTCTCTTAAAAAGTGAATTGTTAACTACAGTGTGGGTATTATATCAGAGCATTGCATCTGATCTTTGATCTGTGAGCTGTAACTTCAAACTTTTTGATGGTGTTAAGTGTTTAATGTGATGCGGCCTGCAGACACAGAGGACTGGTGACGGAGAAGAAGCAGAGGATTTTCTCTGTTTCTACACAGATCTGGTCCAGACAGCAGAAAGCTGCAGAGTGAAGAAGTTCATGGGAAGAAGCTGCGTAAGTGCAACTTTGATTCATTCCAGTCTCTGAAGTTTCTTCTTCATCACAGAGCAGCTGCTCTTCTTTTGTTAGCATGTTTCTGAGGAGAACACATGAAGACTGGTTTCATCTCTGACGTCTGGTGTTGGATAAAGACTCCAAAGCAACAACAAAGTCTCCAACAAACAGCTCAGAGCCTTTCAAACAGAGTGTGCAGATTTGTTCTCCTCACATCATAACAGACTAACAGTCTGTGTGGGCGTCTTCATCAGACTGTGCTGCAGGTCAGTCATGAAACGTTCCTCACACATTTGCCATTGTTTGATCCTCTTTAAAAGAGGAAGTGTGACTGTGCTGTGATGTTTAGTCACACTCAGTGTTCATGTGGATTCTGAACAGGTTCACAGTCAAACCATCAAACTGGAGTCCTGATATGAGAACTTGCTTCAGACCCTGGATTCCAGTTTGAATCTGAAGTTTAATCATCCTTTAATCAAAAAAAACCAAAAACCCAAGCTTGGTGAGCCATCATTGTGGTACAAGACGATCGGCAGTCTCTCTCCCGAACCCGGAGCAGCCCTGGGTTTAAATACCTCCTACAGGAACAAAAAGCTGTACACAGCTGTTTCCACACTATTGGTCTTCCCCCAAAGAAAGGTTCACACTCGCTTGCTATCTATCCAGTTTTGAGATCCCTTCCCAGACGCCTTAACGCCCACTCACATCCTGGGCCATCTGACCTCAGGAAATCACATGATAGGGTGGGGCCAGGTTTCACAATGAGCTCACCCGAAACCCTGGCTGATTGTGACCCACATTCGCTTTCACACCTTGGCTCATGTGATTAGGTAGAGGTTCATCAGGGGGTCCTTTGTCCCTCTTTGGGGGGAAACTCCCACTGGGTTTAAATCTGGGACTCTCCACCATTTGACCCTTAGAACTGAAGAAGCTTCTCGGATGAGAGGTGAAACGTCTTCAAGCAACTCAAAGAAGTCCAGACGCTTTTCTTTCCAAGCTCCTTAGACTGTCAGATTAACTGTTACTTAGTTAGCTTAGCTAACAGAGCAGCTAGCAGTTACAGTATGAACACTCTGTAAGCAGTCAGCTTGGTCCTGGACATTGTTACTGACATAAAACTGCTCTCTGTCATTTCTACAGCCATGTTTGACCCGCTACTTTGTAGGACTAGAGTAATGGAGGGATTTGGAGGCTGAACTCGGCTCTGTGACACTTTTTGTAGTGAACTGATGAAAGCTGTGTCTCAGATGGACTGGATGTTAGTCCAACACATCAGACATGACCTCTGCAGCTCTCATCACATCTCATGTGATGTGCACTTGAATGATTTGTGTTTCCTCTGCAGGTGAAGGTAGAAAGTATGTGTGAGCTGATGTGGATGTGAATTGAGCAGCATGGATCAGTGTGAGGACAGGGAGGAGGGAGTCCCTCCCTCCAAAACCACTCTGTGTGGGAAACATGAGAGCCAGACCAAAGCTCAGAGGTGTGGTGACCATCTGTAACTGTCCATGACTCTTCTCCATGTCACAGATCAGCACTCACATCACTGCTCCATCATTATTCACAGGAACCCACCTGGACCTGAACCCAAGTATAACAGCAAGCGAGTGAAAGATGTAATTAAGAAATTTGAACAAAGACAGTCATCTCAGAAAAAGTAAGCTAACATCAATAATATTATTTTATACGTAATGAGGCTTTTACTGAAGATGTTTTTTTAAGGGTCCATCAGAGACTCAACCCTGGACATGAACCCAGCTGTTTGTCCTTAAGGAGTGACTGGTCTAAAGATTGGCCCACTTGCTTTCAAGTCCGGCAAGCATCTGCTGCAGAGAGGTGAGCTGTTAATAGCATGAACTCTTTCGTGTCCGATTTAAATGATGACGCTTTTTATGTTTCATGGTTTCTAAAATGCACCTGTAGGAGATCAGTGTCTCAAAGGAATTTAGCAGTCCAAAAGTAATGTGAAGGGGACCAGATAGGGAAAAAAAACCAACCACACGAGCCTTCAGTCATTTTTCAGAGCTCTGAATATATTTCTATTACACGTACAGAGGTTTAACACTAACCAGCAACACGTCTAAAGATGAACAACCCTCTCAGAAAACCCTTCCTTAAATAGGTGCCAGTCATACCACCACCAATAAAATTTAAAAGATTTCCCCTGACACAGTCCAGCTACAAAAACTTATACAGTGAAATATTGCAGTTATTTTAACACACCCCACATATATCTGACTACAAACACCCCCAAGCTAAATAATATACAACCTAACTAAATCAAATCAAATTGAAGATTCAGGCCACTCCCACCCTCAGCTCTCATCTGATGGTTTTACCCACTAGCAGTGGATAATCCGGTCTTTAAGTGATGACGTGCTGAATCCTGCTTCCGGGCCCAAAATACTCTGCGTTTAATAGGGCTATTGTGCTTTTAACATATTTTAATGCTTTGTGTCTTGTTCTATTTCATCTCAACAAGTCCCTAATAACAGTCAGTGATCACTGCACTGCAAAAACCCACCTCCTTAATACTAGATAAATACACTTATTTTTGGTGAAGATTTGCTTAAAACAAGTGAAATTATCTGCCAGTGGGGTAAGTGTTTTTTTCTTATTAAGTTTTCTTGAAATAACAACAATATCTAGATTTAAATAAAGATAAAAATAAGTCTTTTACACTTATTCCAAGCAACAAATCAGAACATTGGAACTTAAAATAAGCTTTAACCTCTTATTCTAGGGAACAATTAGATAGTTAAATCTTAAAATAAGCCTTACACACTTATTCCAGGCAACCAATCATGGCAATTGAAAACCTAAAATAAGCTTTAACCACTTGTTCTAAGCAAAATGTTGAAGAAATTAAATCTGAAAATAGGCATAAAACACTTATTCTAAGGAACAAATAAGGCAAATAATCTAAAAACTAGTACATTAAATCATTTTAAAGATACACTGCAAAAATTACCTATCTTAAAATAAGTTAAAAAATAATAGGTCGTAATCTAAATCTTCTTAAATTTAGTGAAGTAATCTGCCAGTGCAGTAAGATAATTACACTTGATAAGAATTCTCAAAATAAGAAAAATAAAGCCAAATGAAAGCAGGCAAAGTATACTTTGTACATTACCTTTATTGGAAACAAACTCTCCAAACAGGAACAAATATTTCAGTCAATCATAGTACACAAAAATTTAAAGACACATTGTAAGTGTAACATGGTTATTTTGTGTTCCTTTTAGAAGTGCTAAACCAGTTAGCTACTGGACATATAAAATGTAATAAAAAGAGCATTTGCAATTTTAAACAGAATTTGCAGAACAGATGTGTTTAAAGAAAGGAAGTACTTTGTATTACATTAATAAGAATTTAAAAAAAAGAGAATTCAAGTGTAAATTGCAACTTCAAAGCTATCAGGTCCAAACCTTCCAACACAGACCTGTGTTAATTCCATGGTTAAGTCTTATAAAGTTGCTCACTTAAAATTTATGACAAGGCTATTCCAAACTAGTTTTCAAACTAAAACTAAGAGTGCCCAACTGCTTGTCAAATCGTTCAAAAAATGATCAAAGATCAGATTAGGCCACTTCATCCATAAGAAAAAATGTTACCTCAGTTCAGCAAGGTTAGAGTGACCTGATTTATATTAATAGTTTACAACATAAATAATTGGAATTAAGTTCACATCTCCAACTTACAATAGTTTATACGATTAATCATAATCTGTCGGAAATGAAGCTTAAAGTAAATCTATAGGTAAAGATGTCATTCATAAATGTGCATTATTTTATTCCCTTGTGTTATCTTTAATTTCATTACCCAAACTGGGCTTGCAAATAAAATTTGAATAAACTCATGTTGGTTAATTGTAATTTTGGTCATAAAACAGTTAAGTCTTGATGACTTAAGTAAATCCTCATTTAAATTAAATATAGATCTGTCCAACACCCCTGTCTTTTTCCATAACAAAAAACAAAACAGCGTTGTAAAGTTACGAGCCCGATTGTGAGATTTGTCCCAAACCAGTATCGGTCCTCCCAAGTTGCACACACAAACGCACCAAGCACAGTGCAGACAGAGAGCGCGTGGCTTAAGAAGGAAAAAAAAACACTGCAGCTTTTTATTCTCCATGGGTGGGACACACAAAACGGACTTTTGCAAAGGCGCATATCAACTGTAGTTCTTTTGTCGTATAGCTATGTTAAGTATATTGAAGACAAAACTAAATTTACCCAACTAGCAACATTAATAATTTTAAACTCTCACTGCATGCTAACAATTCAGCATACTGAATGAACTAAGCTAAGCTAGCTTAGTTCAGCGATACCACATAGAACAACAAGAGCCATTGCTGCCCTCCAGGTGGACTTAAAGGAACACAATTGGAATGAGGTTTTTGCAAATGAAGGTTCAAGTAGTGCATATGATGCATTCCTATCAACTGTAATTTCACTATATGAAAAACATTGTCCTTTAATGAAAATCACTAGAAAGCATCACAGATCAAATAAGCCATGGATCACAAAGGGGATAGAAGATGCATGTAAAAAGAAAAATAATCTATATAAGAAATTCATAAAACAGAGGACAAAAGATGCTGAAATAAAGTACAAGTTATATAAAAATAGATTAGTAAATATTATAAGAACAAGTAAGAAAGAATATTACCACACATTATTGGAGCAAAGTAGAAGTAACACACAAGAAACATGGAGGATATTAAATAGTATAATCAAAAAGGGCTCAAAAAATAAGAATTATCCAGACTATTTTAAAAAAGATAAAGATATTGTGCTTGATAAAACTAAAGACATTGCAAATGAATCTAATGATTTCTTTGTAAATGTTGGCTTTAATTTAGCAAAAGAAATTCCAGAGTCAAGAAATAATAACGACCTAAATAAACGTATGACTCAGAATGTGTCCTCCATGTTTATTGGTGCTGCAACTCATAGAGAAATAATTAACATTGTGAAGACATTTAAAAATAAAAAGTCCACCGACTGTTTTGGTATTGACATGATATTAGTTAAAAGTATTATAGAATATAGAGTGCAACCTTTCACATACATTTGTAATCTGTCCTTTCGAACTGGTGTATTTCCCTCACAAATGAAAATAGCAAAAGTTATTCCAATCCATAAAAACGGAGAGAGATGTCAGTTTACTAATTACAGGCCAATATCACTACTCCCACAGTTCTCAAAAATTTTAGAAAGACTTGATAAATATATGGAGAAGCATAATCTCCTAAGTGATAACCAATATGGCTTTAGAGTGAAAAGGTCCACTTCGATGGCAGTGAAGGAATATACTATTGGTGTGTTTATAGACTTACAAAAGGTGTTTGATACAATTGATCATTCTATATTAATGAATAAACTAGAGAGATATGGCATACGAGGGATAGCATATAAGTGGATGAAAAGTTTCCTGGATGACAAATATCAATATGTTGAAATCAATAATGTAAAATCTAAGCAATTGAAGGTAACTTGTGGTGTTCCTCAGGGCTCTGTGCTGGGCCCTAAATTATTCATATTATATATAAATGACATATGTAATGTTTCCAAACTGTTAAAATGTGTATTGTTTGCTGATGATACCACTCTGTATTGCTCAGGTAAAAACCTAGAACAGCTTCTGACTACAGCGGAAAAGGAGTTAAATATATTAAAAAACTGGTTTGATGTAAATAAGTTATCATTAAATATAAAGAAAACAAAATTGATTATTTTTGGCACTAGACAAATGAAAAATGTATCTAAAATCAGGGTTAATGGAATTGAAATTGAAAGAGTGTACGAAAATAAATTTCTTGGAGTGATAATTGATGATAAGCTGAGTTGGAAGTCTCATATAATCCATGTGAAAACAAAAATGTCAAAAACCATTACTATTCTCTACAAAACAAAGCATGTCCTGAACAAAAAATCATTACACACACTTAATTGTTCTCTGTTGCTTCCATATATGACTTATTGTCTGGAGATATGGGGTAATGCATATAAAACAAATACTCTTCCTATTTTTAAGTTACAAAAAAGAGCTATAAGAATTATAAATCAATCAAACTTTATAGAACCAACTAACATTTTGTTTATTAATTTGAATACCCTGAAATTTATTTAGTTGGATATAAAATGGCACAGATAATGTATAAAGCACAAAATAACTTGCTTTGCCCCAGTACTCAAAAGCTGTTTAAAGTCAGAGAGAGTCAATATGACTTAAGGGGAACAGATTTCTTTAAAAAAAACAAGATAAGGATGAATATAAAGCAGAGATGTGTTTCTGTTAGAGGAGTTAACCTGTGGAATAATTATGACAGTGATTTAAAAAGGTGTAGTTCATTTTCCTTGTTTAAAAACATGTTTAAAAATAGAGTATTAGAAAAATATATAAATCAAGAATGAAAAGAGCAAAAATAATAATACTGAAACTCTTAATTGTTTTGCTTTGATGTAGTTACTTATCTAAGGTGGAAAGTTTTTTTGTTTGTTTGTTTGTTTGTTTGTTTTTGCTTTGCTTTGTTTTATTCTTTGCTTCAAGCCCTGTGTACAGGAGCTGCATGCAAAACGATCTTTTGTTAAAAGGGTTGGCGTAATAAGCAAATGCTTCAGCCAATACCTTTTGATTAGCCTTGTCTCATGCTTTCTTGCTTTGTGGTAATTTTTATTCTGTATTCACTGAGATATTTAAATGCTAATCAATAAATCAAATCAAATCAAAAAGCTAGCTGGCTGGCAGTTTTGGCTAACTACCCATTGGTAGTGAACTGATAATACTGCTTTGGTAAAACTTAATATTTGACCACGACTGATGTTACTACAGTAAGTCAAAGCTAAAAGAACCTGAAATGTTTGCAAGCAAAAGTTAGTTACCTTAACAGAATCCAGTCTGAACCTGCTCCATCGTGTCCTTCGCTCCGATTCAAACAGTGAGATAATGGACAGAGCCACTTGAGGGCAGCCAGGGGGAGGTAGTGTTACACATTTTCGTCTGTGTAAAGCTTGTGAAACGTGAACATAACATGCATAATGAACCGGCATTAGAAAAACAAATTTTAACAAATAACCCATCAATTACTATGACTGTTGTAGTCGTCTTTACAATTACATTACCACAGAAGACTTGGTATAAACCACCCCTTCAAACTTGGTATTGACCTCTACTACTCTGCCCGCCAAGAACTTCTTTCAGGTCTTTTCCCCAAACAAGATGGCATGTTGGAGGTGTGGGATTTGTTTTGTTTTTGTTGCCTTAATATTAAAGTCTCTTTTGAGCCATATTAATACAATTTATAGCAGCAGTCCAGACTTTTGTGTAATATGTGGGATTGATGGTTGTACCGAGGAATACAGGAACCTAACCTAGTGCTAATACATTATTTAACTTTTTAATATGAACTAGACTATGGAACACCAAAGTGTTAAAATGTGTCATTTAATTTTTATTTTACATTGTGTATTTTTATAATATTTTATTAAATATTTATTTCACTACGACTTTCTGAAATAAATACACCATTATGAAAAAACCCATTATGAAACAAAAACAGACTTTGGGAAAAAGAGATTTTGGAATATAAACTCAGTGAATTTAATAAAATGTCTCAAAAAATGTTCTATAATTAAAAAAAAATTAATACTAGTTTAGCTTCAAGTGACAACAGATTAAAACAATCCTCTGGACAAATGCTTATATTGATCAAGATTTTGCCATTCTTATTGGACAGTGTTGTAGAGAAAAATCCCTTTATCCAGTTTATTTTGGATTTAATTGAAATTGTTAAAATACTTTTTGCCCCAGTTGTGTCTTTACAAACTGTGTCCAAACTAAAAAAATGATAGAAGATTACATGTCAGATTATTGTCCTGGCCACACAGACGGTACTCTTTGTTCACATGTATGCCTGTGTGAGATGTCATATGTTAATGAACCTATGCATATTCATGTAACCACAACAAAGAGCAGTGCTACAGGGGAGCTGACTGAGAGTGACTGGGGTTCGAGCGGCAGGAACAGCGTTCGTCTCGGTCATCTCCCTTATGCACGAGATCACACAAAGAGTGCTGGCGACTTGCGTCTTGCTTTGCTAGTGACAGTAAAATTGCCTCGGCTGTTCCAGCAATAGGCCTAGATAACCTAACATTAACATAGCTGTGTCGCTAGCGATCATGTAGCATATCATTATATACCAGCTAGTCCAACTTCAGTAACCCTACAGACGTCACTGCTGTTTAGTTTTCTGTCTTCATTTATTTTGGAAGTGACAGCAGAGCTGTACGTTTAAATTTTTTCAGAAATCTCTCAGTCAGAACATGGTATATTATATTTAGATTGAAGCTAGCGAGCTAACGCCCTGCTAACTTCTAACTCTGTTAAATTTAATAAATTCTGTTTTCATGGATGCCTGGATGTTAAACTTAATTGTTACACCTGGTAAAGCAGCAACACTGATCATTTTATTAAAGATGAAGGAATTTAGACAGTTTTTAACTCTCAGTGATGCTGCAGTGCTCGTTTGACTTAGGGACCTGCAGCGGAGTTTGGGCCCGGATGCGGCTAATGACGTCAGACTTAAAGACCGGAAAGGAGAACTCCTTTCAAGTGAACATCATTAGGCCCTAATCATGTGTGCACTCTATAGCTGTGTCCCAATCCAGCGACCGCACGCTTCGGAGTGCGCATTTGTAGGCCGATTACGTCAAAGGGAGGCAACAAAGGGTGTCCCAATTCAAAGTGTCCTCCAAATGCAGCCGACAAATGCGGCCTTCATTTCCCTGAATTTGAAGGCTGGTCCGGTGTAGCCTTCGTGGCCCAACCTATCCCACAAGTCATAGCGCGCCGGTGGGTGTGAATATTTTTTGGGGAAAAAAACGGTGGATGGCTGAAGCGGAGCGGCCGAAGAGTAAACTTTTAAAAGTAAGTACTGAATATTATGTCACTTATTCATGTGCCAATGTTTAATAATGAAGAACATTAAAACATTACTGTTGGCCACATGTCGGCAAAGTTATGTGACATTAGTGATGTTAGTACTTTGAGCCTTATCTTGGTTTTAAAGCCTTTACTTTAAAATATATGCTGTTCAATAGTTGACCTTGTGATGTGATGATTTTATGGATAATTAAAGTTAGTAATATATCCACAAACACAACAAGCTGAAAGTCAGTGAATGCTGCTCGGTTTGCAGTCCTGAATGGTTTTCCAGAGTGTTCGTCTGATGGCCTAAAGCTGACTCAAAGCCGTAACACCATCAACGGCTGCAGTATGGAACAGATGTGGGTGTGTCCTCATCTCCCAGAGGAGTCCAAATCATCATCAAACAGCCCTACAGACTGAAAAACGTGAAAATATATAAAACCAGACTATCAGCAGTGATTTAAGTACTTTAAGACTTCTGTGAAAATCATTTACAGTATATATCACAGAATTTAAGGCCTTTATAATCACAGAGCATACAGAGAAAAGTACTAAACTGAATTAATTTCAGCTTTCGTTTCTCATGATGTATATTGTATTAATAATTAAATTTCATTATCTGTATCTTTACCACACATTTGCCACACAGGTGTAGATACTGTAGGTTCAGTGAATGCTGAAATTGCACTGATTAGAATATACTGGACATTCAAAGCTAAGATTCAGCGCACTGTGTTAGAGGCTAGGATTTGATGAATTCATCATATATACAACCTTTGATCATCGTTTATGTCCAGTTGAGAATGAATCTGTGCACTCACATATTACATGAACTGAAATCAGTAGTGTGATTTCCAGTCTTGATATAAGGAATGAGAGAACTGACAGCTGTTATTTTAATTAGCCTGTCTCCGTTGTTTTAACTCTAAGTATCACAAAGTAATGTGGTAACATCTGGACTGACGAGTTTACTGTCAGCATTTTTAATCGCTAGTTTAAAGGCTGCTCTAACACTGTATAAATGTAACAGGCCTCAGTGCTGGTTCTAATAGTCTGAGCTGCTTCCAGCTTTATTTGTGCAGAGCACAGCAGCCTACAAAACACGTAGCTAGCTCGTACAGCTGCGACGTAAAATTGTCATAAGATAAGATGACCTTAAAATAACGGGGCTACGTGCGGTGATGCTAGCGTTAGCCATATTAGCACGTTACCTTCAACAGGTGGTCAGACTGCGTAAACAGGCACTCAGTCAGAGGTTGCGCTCTCCGTTTTGCTGCAGGCTCCCTTCATTCTTCACATATCCGTGTCGAGCCGAGTGTAAATCCTGAGGCTGAACGGCCTTTGTACAAGCACACATGCTTCTTAGCAGGCATAGCTATGAGCTAGAAAATTCCAGGCTGGCAGACAGCCTGTGTCTGATCAACCAATCAGAGAGCTCCTTACATCCCACGGTGTGGCTAATTTGAATAGCAGCAGGATTTTTAAAATGAAGTTGTTAATCCACCTGCTAATCCCACTGCTAATCCAAATGTTAATCCAAATGTTAATCCCTGAGCAAACAGGAAAGGGAAATGGATTTTGAAATGCAGTTTATTAAAGTGCAATTCAAAAAAGATTTTTGAAATGAAGTTTATTAAAGTGCATTTCGAAAAAGGTTTTTGAAATGAACTTTATTAAAGTGGAATTCGAAAAAGGTTTTTAAAATGAACTTTATTAAAGTGGAATTTGAAAAAGATTTTTGAAATGAACTTTATTAAAGTGGAATTCAAAAAAGGTTTTTGAAATGAACTTTATTAAAGTGGAATTCGAAAATGTTCTTTGAAATGAAGATTTAAAAAGCATTTTAAAATCAGTTTATTAAATTGGAATTCAAAAATGAATTCACAAATGCAGATTTTATTCTACAATTCATTATTTAAGCACAGAATTCTTTATTTCGATGCGCGTGGCTCTTGTGGTCCTCCATAGGAAAGAAACCCAATGATCATGTTTTTACAGTCCTGTGGTCTCAGCCTCAGATACTCAACAAATCAAAACATCTCATAAAAAAACAAATGAACAAAAAAAATGTACCCCATTACTTGCTAGGAATTTATCTCTAAAAATCCCCCAAGGCCCAAGCAGTCCTGTCTACCTAGCAATTCACTTGGGTTAACCAGGTTAACCAGTTCACTGTATAACTATTGTTATCTCAAACCATAGTCCAGTGCAATTAGATATTAATTTTTATGAATGCCGAAGCCAAAAACTCACCTGGCGGCTTGATCCTTTACTCTTAACTAAAGATTCATTTTAAAAATTGGTCTCTGATCAAATACAGTATTTTTTAGAGACAAATCAAACCCAAGGAATGAAAATGAATGTTATATGGGAGGCATTAAAGTCCTATCTCAGAGGCCAGATAATTTCATATACATCATTTCAAAAAAAGAAATACTTACAACAAATGAACAACCTAGCCAACAGTATAAAGATGATTTACTGCTTATACACAGAAAATCCAACACCAGACCTCTATAAGAGAAAATTATTACTTAACTCAGAATATAAAATCTTGTCCACTATCAAATCCCGTTCTTTTGAATTCTTTTAGCGAGAGAGAAAGACTTCCCACTCAGAGTGGTCAAGCTAAAAAAATCATCTTTATTGTACATTTCCGGAAACGGAGAACTGTAGACACGAGCACGCACCCACAGTTCTAAAAGCATTGCAAGCAAAAATGCGTATAGAATAATCCTTTAATTGTCCCACAAGGGGAAATTTAGTTGTAACAGCAGCCAAAAAGACACATACAAACAAACAGTACACAGGACACAGAACAGAAACATACACAATTTTTCTTAAATATTTACATTAAGGACAATGGTTACTATATACAGAGTATTGTACAGTTATTAAATTAAATAAAAATGATATGTATATATGTATATATAGTTCTGCTATACGTCATACACAGTTTCGATCTGGAGTGCACTCTGCTTAGTTTCACTTTCTGTCTGCACCTCTTCCTGTTCTCTGCAAAAGCATGCAGTTTCCTGTCAGCCTCCGACCTAGTTTATACTCAAAGTTGGCCCTCTCTTAGACTGGATGCAAACTATATTAAAACAAGTAACAATAAGCACGAAATAAGCACTAGCAATATATTTATTTCGTAACACCACTCAGCAAACAGAGAATCTATTTCTCAAATCACAGCAAAAATTTTACGAACATGGGGAAAGAGCCGGAAAACTTTCGGCATATCAAATTAGGCAATCCATATTAGTTAACGTGATTTCTGAAATCTGTAAAACCTATGGAGAAAAAACGATCGATCCGAAAATTATCAATGACCAGTTCAGAATGTTCTATTCCAATCTCTACACTTCAGATCCGGTTGATAAAAAAAGTGTCGCTGAAATGCTTGATAGACTACCGATTCCACAAATATCCGCAAATGATAGAACAGAAATTGATAGAGATAACCATTAGTGAAATTGTCGAAGCAATTAAATCAATGCAAAGTAACAAGGCATCGGGACCTGATGGCTTCCCCATTGAATTATATAAAATGTTTACAGACAAACTAGCACCAATACTTAAAGCTGTATACCAGGAATATTCTTTCAAGAGAAATTAGCAGATACTATGAAACAAGCCATAACTTCTGTGCTGCACAAAAAGGCTAAAGACCCCTTACAATGCAGCTCCTACAGACCGGTGAACCTCTTAAATTGCGATTAGAAAATTCTCACAAAATTTTTAGCTAATAGAATCAATGTTATATTGCCAAAAGTTATCAACTCTGATCAAACCGGCCTTATACCGGGGCGACAGTCATTTTATAACATCCGCCGCCTACTTAATATATTATATGCACCAGAGCCAACAGAAAAGTCAGAAATAATAATTTCTCTTGACACAGAAAAGGCTTTAGACCATGTAGAATGGCCATACCTGCTCTTACATTTAACCCCTGCCCCTGCATTGCTGTTGTGGTGGCAGCGTAGCAGCAGCACGAGCTTCTCTGGGAAACCGTGTCTTCTCTTCCGGAGACCGCAGCAGCATCATCGTGAGCAGCAGCGGAGGACGGTTAGACATTATTACCAAGACTACGATGGCATAGTCGTCTCAGCCACCAGTGGCAACATAATAGGCAGGGCTGACCGTGACGCTTTCACTAGCAAGATACAGGAGAAAGAAGTAGAATAATAATAAGAAGAAGGATCACGTGTCGAAGAGGAGGAGGAACGATGACTCGGAGGCGAGACCAGACAGGCCACACGTCGCGACAAAACAACAACAAGCTGGCCCCCATCACAGACGTGTGGGATGAGTGGTGTAGGTGCTTGCCGCTCCTGTTCCGACCTGGATCCGAAGTCACAATGGACGAGAGAGTGGTGCTGTTTAGATGGATGGACGACACTCGTTTTCTCAATTTCCTTTTTTCCTTCTGACACTTGTGTGGTTTTTCATCCACCACTCACCCGATTCTCTTTGTTTGTTGTGTTGTTTCTGGTGAGGTCCAGGACCACACGAGTGGTCCTGGACCTCACCAAGGGACTGATGCCCGGACTTCACCAAGGGACTGATGCCTGGACTTCACTTGTGAAAGCTTTTTCATGTCGTACGAGTTCGCACAAAGGCTCTTTCGCGAAAGAGGCCACACCGTGCTGAGCACCTTCTGAGCCAACAGACCCACAATCCCCAGAGAGCTGTGCTGTATCAAGGGCAGGCTCCATGAAGGTCACCCGCAGCAGTGGTCCGTCGAACGGTCTGGGGCCCGAGACGGTCCTGCTCTCGTACGTCGTGAAGAAGAGCAAGAATGTTCTGTTCCTCCCCACCTCACCTCGATACACCTACTAGGTCACTCGAGCTGAGTTGGACCCCCAAAGACACGAAACCCTCCTTGGTGCTGCATTACAACCACACCACGGGAGGCATCAACAACCGAGACAAAGTCATTGGTACCTACGGGTGCAGGAGAAAAACTTCTAGGTGGCCCATGGCCCTTTACTACAACATGATAGACGTGGCAGTCTACAACGCATTCGTCCTCTGGAGGGAGATCCATCCGTACTGGATGTTTGGCAAACTCAACAAACGAAGGCTTTTCCTTGAGTGGCTGGGTAAAACGCTTGTCCTCCCGATGGTCAAGGCTAGGTGAGGACGAGATGCTGGTGTCACTCGATGGCCAGGCTCCGCTGCTGCTGCTGCGACCGACGAATAGTTTTACATGTTTAAACATTTCCTTGAAGGTGTCTTGATGCATTCTCAATCATCCAGGTAAGTAAATCTCTAAAAGTTGATTCTGTTCATCTGGACGTAACGTTTTCAGTGGGAGAAATGTTTCGTCACTCATCCAAGTGACTTCTTCGATCTCAGCTGACTGCAGGTTTCCCCAATCTTATAAACAGTACATTTGCTATCATGAGAAAATTTTGTCACTGCTCAGTGACGAAAATACTTATGAGCCCCTGAAACAAGACCCAGGAATTGGCTACAGGATGAGGGTGATAAACTGTCTGAAGCAGTTAGAACATGACAATGCTATTGACCGAACCTTATACCACAGTTTATACCCAGGGGAATCTACACTAAGTCTGTCTGGTTTACCCAAGATACATAAACAGGGTGTACCTTTAAGGCTGATTGTCTGTATGATCAACACAGTCACCTATAACATCTCTAAGTTTTTGGCTTCGATCATCAACCCGCTGGTAGGCAGCTCATCTTTCGCCATCTTACAATGCTGTGATTGCAGCCATTCCCCAGCTCTCTGTGAATGGTACTCATGGCCATTGATCAGTGGTCTTTGATCAGTGGTTGTTGATCAATGGTCATGAGAATTTGAATAATCATGATGAAGGAACTACCTCCCAGCCCATTGTTCCTTCAGTGGGCTGGTTTCAGTCATTATGCAAATGTACCGTTTATAAGATTGGGGAAACCTGCAGGCAGCTGAGACTGAAGAAGTCACTTGGATGAGTGATGAAACGTTTCTCTCACTGAAAACGCTATGTCGAGATGAACAGAATCAACTTTTGGAGATTCCTTGAACGTGGTTTAAAGTCTAAAGAGCTTGGAAAGAAAAAGCATCCAGGCTTCTTTAAGTTTTCTTGAATGGTAAATGGTAAATGGCCTGTATTTATATAGCGCCTTTCTGGTCCCTAAGGACCCCAAAGCGCTTTACATATCCAGTCATTCACCCATTCACACACACATTCACACACTGGTGATGGCAAGCTACGTTGTAGCCACAGCCACCCTGGGGCGCACTGACAGAGGCGAGGCTGCCGGACACTGGTGCCACCGGGCCCTCTGACCACCACCAGTAGGCAAGATGAGACGTTTCACCTCTCATGTGAGAGGCTTCTTCAATTCTAATAGCAATTGGTGGAGAGGTCCAGATTTTAAACCATATGGGATTAATCCTCTACCTAGTCACACAAGCAAATGTTTGAAAAATGCTTGTGGGTCACAATCAGCCAAAGTTTTGGGTGAACCCATTGTGAAACCTAGCCCCACCCTATCATGTGATTTCCTGAGGTCAAAAGGCCCAGGATGTGAGTGAATGTTAAGGCATCTGTGAAGGGATCTCAAAACTGGATAATAGATGGCAGACAGTTGGTGTCGTAAGCCACCGCCTCTGTTCAAAGATGGCCGTTAACAGTGGACATAGATGGCTTCTTTCAGACCATCTCTCTTCTCTGTCCAAAATGTGAACATTGCCATCCTTAAAGAGTTTTTTCACGGACTGCGGTGGCAGAGTGTGGAGTGCAGGTGAGACGTAGGACCCAAATGCTGGACTCTTAGGATTAACAGTGAGTTTAAGAGAAATGGGTAAAGAACTTTTCAGACCGGAATCTCACTGAACCTGAAAAGAGGGTTTTAGCCAAAGGACTCAATTTCGCCATTTCTCCGCAACAGTTGCCCATAGCGGACCTCATCACAGCCACAGAAACCGCCATACGGATTAATAAATTATCACAGACAGAAGCAGAGCAAATCAGGATGAAAGTCTCAGCCACCCTCTCCAGTGCGAAAGTCCCTCCGTCTAACCTCACACTGCAAGAAAAGAAGGCCGTCGCTTCCCTGAGCAAAGACCACAACATCACTATATTACCAGCGGATAAGGGAAGGTGCACCGTGGTCCTAAACACAACGGATTACCACACAAAGATCACTACTCTCCTCAGTGACAACAACACCTACGAAGCTTTAAAACGAGACCCCACAAGCAGCTACAAAAAGAAAGTTATAGCTTGCCTTCAAGACCTTGAAAAGGACCAAATCATTGACCGCCTCACATATCACCGCCTTTATCCAGGGGATGCCATACCCTGCATTTATGGACTTCCTAAGATCCACAAGGAAGGGGTCCCACTCAGACCCATAGTCAGTAGCATAAACTCAGCCACTTATAACATTGCGAAACACCTTGCTACCATCCTTGCACCTCTCGTGGGGAACACCCCACACCACATCAAGAACTCCACCGACTTCACCGACAAGGTCCAGAAACTTACCCTGGATCCAGATGAAACCATGGTGTCCTTTGATGTAGTCTCTCTCTTCACTTGCATACCCACCACGGAAGCAGTGGAGACTGTCAGAAAACAACCACAAGAAGACAGCTCCTTGGAAGACAGGACCAACTTCACACCCGATCAGATTTGCTCACTGTTAGACCTCTGCCTTACCACAACATACTTCAAATACAACGAAGGCTTCTACAGACAAAAACATGGCTGTGCCATGGGCTCCCCTGTGTCACCTATTGTAGCCAACCTTTACATGGAGGAAGTGGAAAGAAAGGCTGTGCCATGGGCTCCCCTGTGTCACCTATTGTAGCCAACCTTTACATGGAGGAAGTGGAAAGAAAGGCTCTTGGCTCTTTTAAAGGGAGAGTACCCAGCCACTGGTACAGATATGTAGATGACACCTGGGTCAAAATCAAGACACAAGAAGTGGAATCCTTCACTGCGCACATTAACGCTGTGGATAAAAACATCAAGTTCACCAGGGAAGACACAAAGGACAACTGTTTGCCTTTCCTGGACTGCGCTGTGCACATTGAAGAGAATGGCAACCTCAACATTGAAGTTTACTGGAAGCCCACACACACGGACCAGTACCTCCTCTTTGACTCCCATCACCCTCTGGAACACAAACTTGGAGTAATCAGGACCCTACACCACCGGGCAGAACAGGTTCCCTCTAAGCCTGAGGGAAAAAAGAAGGAACACACACATGTAAAGGAAGCACTGAAAACATGTGGTTATCCTAACTGGGCGTTCATAAAGTCAGCAAAGAGGCACAGAAAAGAAGATCAGACACCAGCGAGGGAGGATAAGAAAGACAGACCCAACAACGTTGTCATCCCCTATGTAGCCGGTGTATCAGAGAAACTCAGGAGAGTTTTCTCCAAGCACGACATCCCAGTGTACTTCAGACCCAGCAACACACTCAGACAGAAACTGGTTCACCCGAAAGACAAAACTCCAAAACACAGACTGAACAACGTGGTGTATGCTGTACAGTGCAGCGAGGAATGCCCAGACCTCTACATTGGAGAGACCAAACAGCCACTTCATAAGCGTATGGCACAACATAGAAGAGCCACCTCCACAGGACAAGACTCAGCAGT